>JAREIS010000470.1:0-272277 GCA_030060385.1 Muscicapa striata striata | reverse complement strand
ACAACAAAGCACACGTAAGAGCTCACAACCACACAGTATAGACGTCTGACAAAGTAAGCACGATAAGAGCCCTGCAAAAGTTAAGCACACTATAAGAGCCCTGTCAAACCGAGCACACATAGGATCCTTGCCAAAGTAAGTGCACAAATAGGAGCCCTGACAAAGTTACACATACTTAGCACTGCCTGCTGAGAACCCTAGAGGCTTGCTGGGTGGGCAGTTGCTGGGGAGTTTGAGGCAAAGCCAGCACATATTGGAGCCCTAAAATCAAGCACACTTAAGGATTCTGTCAAACTAAGCACACAAGAGTCTGTCAAACTAAGTACCAAGTATATAGTTCTGACAAAGCAAGCAAATGTATAGGAGCCTTGGTCAGAGAAGCACATGTATAGGAGCCTTGTCAGAGTAAGCACATATGAACCCCTGCAAAGGTAATCACACGAAGGAGCCCTTGTCCAGGTAAGAACATATGAGCCCTATTAAACTAAGCACACATATATGAGCCTCTTACACTAGGGCACACTGAGCCATGCCAAACTAAGCACATGTATGAGCCCTGCAAGAGTAAGCAAACATATAGGAGCCCTGACAAAGTACACATAAAAGCCCTGCCAAACGTTATGCACAGGTATGAGCCCTGTCAACAAGCACACATAAGAGCCCTGACAAAAGGGAAGTACTAATGATAGAGCCCTGCCAGAGTAAGTAATATATGAACTCTGAAAAGGTAAGCATGAAGGAGCCCTGTCCAGGTAAGGACATATATGAGCCCCAGAAACTAAACACACATAGGAGCCCTGCCAAAGTAAGCACAGTACTGAGCCCCTAAAAGAACACATGAAGCCCTCACAATGCAAAAGTAGACCCTGCCAAACTAAGCACACTCATGGAGCCCTGCAAAGTAAGAAACCTAGAAGCCCTGAAAAGGGAAGCCCATAGAGCCCTGCCAAAAAAGCACTTTAATTGAGCCCTGTCCAATAAGCCACATATGAGCCCTGCAAACTAAGCACACATAGGAGCCCACCAAATAAGCACAAGACCCTGAAATACACAACAGGCAGCCCGGTTACACCTAGAGACCAAAAAGAGCCTTAGGCACATTAGCACATATTGGAGCCCTGCAAACTAAGCACACATAGGAGCCCTGTCAAACAAAGCACATGCAGGAGCCCTGTCGAAGTAAGCGTGTATAGGAGCCCTGCCAAAGTTAAGCACATACATGAACCCTGTAAAACTAAGCTCATGTACCAACCCTGAGAAAGTTAAGTACATACAAGAACGACCAGGTTGAGTACGTTAAAAGCATAGGAGTAAAAGCTTACAAAAGAGCCTGGCAAGGCAGCGCATGCTGAGCCTTTCCAAAGCCACACATATTGGAGCCCTGTCAAACTAAGCACACGTATAGGAGCCCTGACAAAGCAAGAACATGTATAGGAGCCCTGCCAGAGTAAGCACATATGAATCCGGCAAAGGTAAGCACATAAAGGAGCCCGTCCAAGCACAATATGAGCCCTATCAGACTAAGCACACATAGGAGCCCTGCCAAAGTAAGCACACGTACAGGAGCCCTGTAAAACTAGAGGACACATATGAGCCCTTTACACTAAGCACAAGTATGAGGCCTGCCAAACTAAGCACACCTATGAGCCCTGAAAGAGTAAGCACACATATAAAGCCAAAAGTGCACATAGGAGCCCTCCAAACGTAACACATTTGAGCCCTGTCAGAAGCACACATATAGCCCTGAAACTAAGCAACGACTAGGAGCCCTGCAAATAAGCACGTGTAGGAGCCCTGAAAGTAGCACATAAGCACTGCCAGTTGAGCACCTTAGAGAGGCTTGCCAGAGTAGAACTTACAAAAGAGCCGAGGCAAAGCCAGCACATATTGGAGCCCTGTCAAACTAAGCACATGAATGAGCCCTGTCCAAGCAAAGAGCCTCAATTAAGTACATAAGAGCCCAAAATACACACACGACCCCTGCAAAGTAAACACAGCAGAGCCCTCCAAAGTAAGCCTGTTGGCCTCACAAATTTTGAAGATACAATGACCTGCCAATAAGAACGAAAAGCCCTGCAAAGTAAGACCTAGGAACTGCCAGTACAGGGTTTTATGGGGAGCCACAAAAAGACTTTTATCCAGACCCTGTCAAACCTAGAGCAAAAGGACCCTGCCAAGTAAAGTCACAATAGAGCCCTGCAGAGTAAGCACACATATGAGCCTCCACAAGCACACATATAGCCCTCCCAAACAAAGGGGACAAAAGGAGCCTGCAAATTTAAACACATACTAGCACTGCCCGGTTGAGCACCTTAGAGAGCTTGCCAAGAAGAATTACAAAGACCCAAAGGGAAAGCCAGCACATATTGGAGCCCTCTCAAGCCAGCACATATTGAGCCCTGTCAGACTAAGAAACACAAATGAGCCCTGTCCAGGTAAGCAGACGACGGAGCCCTGTCCAGTAAGCACATACATGAGCACTATTAAACTAAGCAAATCAGAGCCCTATAAACTAAGCACACGATATGAGCCCTTCCAAAGTTAAGCACACGTAAGAGCTCTGCAAAAACACACGGGGTAAAAAAGACGCCCCTGACAAAGTAAGCACATGAGGAGCCCTCCCAAACTAACACATGCGGGAGCCCTGCCAAAGCACACATGCAGAGCCCTGCAAACTAAGCACACTAGGACCTTGCCAAAGTAAGCAAAATAGGAGCCTGCCAAATTTAAGAAATGCGGAGCCCTGCCTAAGTTGAGAACCCTATCAGAGGTTTGCCAGAGTTAAGAAGCGTGTAAAGAGCCGAGGCAAAGCCAGCACATATTGGAGCCTCTAAAACTAAGAAATACCACTAAAGGAAGTCCGTCAAAATAAGCACACGAAGGAGTTCCTGTCAAACTAAGCACACACATAGTAGCCCTCCCAAAAAGTAAGCAAAGGGTAAGGAGCCCTGTCAGAGTAAGCCTGTATAGAGCCTTGTCAGAGTAAGCACATATGAACCCGGCAGGTAAGCTAAGGAGCCCTGTCCATTTAAAACATATATGAGCCCTCTCAAACTAAGCACACTGGACCCCTTACACTAGGCACACGGAGCCATGCCAAACTAAGCACATGAAGGAGCTCCTGCCAAGAGTAAGCACACATATAGAGCCCTGACAAATTTAGCACATAAAGCCCTGCCAAGTTATGCACAGGTATGAGCCCTGGGTCAAATAGCACATGTATGAGGCCTGCAAACTACAGCACACATATGAGCCCCATCAAACTAAGCACACGAAGAGCCCTGCCAAACTAAGCACACGTATAGGAGCCCTGACAAAGTATGCACACGTATGGGAGCCCTGCCAGAGTAAGCACATATGAACTCTGAAAGGAACATGAAGGAGCCCTGTCCAGGAAAGGGGACATATGAGCCATGAACCAAACAGGAGCCCTGCCAAGTAAGAAAGACAGGAGCCCGGTAAAACCAGAGCACACATAGAGCCCAGAGTAAGCACACTGGAGCCTGTCTTTAAACACAATATGAGCCCTCAAGAGTAACACAGGAGCCCTGCCAAATAAGCACACATAGGAGCCCTGCAAACTAAGCACACAAGGAGTCCCTGCCAAGTGCAATGCAGCACTGCAGAACATAGGAGCTTGCCACAGTAAAGAAGCTTATCAAACAAAGCACTTAGGAGCCCTGCCAAGTAGCACATGTATGAGCCCTGCAAAAGTAAGCCCATTATGAGCCTCTGCCAAATAAGCACATGTATGAGCCCTGCAAAAGTTAGCACTGAAGGAGCCTGCCAAGTAAGCACCATATAGAGCCCTGCAAGCTAAGCACAAGAGTAAGTAGCCACAGGCAGAGTAAGCACAGGAATGAAGCCTGCAAAGTTAAGCACATGCACACTGCGGGAGCCCTGTCCCAGGTAAGCATAAAATGAGCCTAGAAACTAAGGCACAATTGGAGCCCTGTCAGGCAAGCACAAAGAGCCCTCATAACAGAGCACAATATGAGCCCTTCAAACTAAGCACTAATGAGCCCTCCAACAAAGCACACGAGAGGCCCTGCAAAGTAAGCACACATAGAGCCCTGAAACTAAGCACAAAGGAGCCCTGCAAACTTAAGCACAATATGAGCCCTGCAAACTAAGCACAAATAGGAGCCCTGCCAAAGTTAAGCACATCAGAGCACTGCCAGGTTGAGCACACTTAGAGAGGCTTGCCAGAGTAAAAGCTTACAAAAGACGAGGCAAAGCAGCACATATGAGCCCTTCAAGCCAGCACATATTGGAGCCCTGTCAAGACTAAGCACAATAGAGCCCTGCCAGAGTAAGCACATATGACACCTGCATAAGTAAGCTCATGAAGAGCCCTGCAGGTAAGCACACATAAGAGCCCTGCCAAACTAAGCACACAAGGAGCCCTGCAAAGTACAGCATATAGGAGCCCTTAAACTAGGCACATATGAGCCCTCAAAGTTAAGCATACTAGCACAGCCCGGTTGAGTGCCTTAGAGGCTGCCAGAGTAAGAAACTTACAAGAGCCGAGGCAAAGCCAGCACATATTGGAGCCCTCTCAAAGCCAGCACATATTGGAGCCCTGTCAAACTAAGCACACGAATGAGCCCTGTCCAGGTAAACACATATATGAGCCCTATCAAACTAAGCACATATATGAGCCCTATCAAACTAAGCACACATATGAGCCCTATCAAAATAAGCACACGTATAGGAGCCCTGCCAGAGTAAGCACATAGGAGCCCTGCAAAGTTAAGCACACGAAGGAGCCTTGTCCAGGGAAGCACATATATGAGCCCTATCAAACTAAGCACACATAGGAGCCCTGCCAAAGTAAGCACATGTATGAGCCCTGCCAAAGTAAGCATGCGCAGAAGCCCTGCAAAGTTAAGCACACATATGACCCCTGCCAAACGAAGCACACGAATAGGAGCCCTACCAAAGTAAGCACACGTATAAGAGCCCAGGCAGAGCAAGCCCATATGAACCCTGCAAAAGGTAAGCACATGAAGGAGCCCTGTCCAGGTAAGCACATATATGAGCCCTATCAAACTAAGCACACATAGGAGCCCTACCAAAGTAAGCACGTGTACAGGCGCCCTGTACACCTAGAGCACACATATGAGCCCTTTACACTAGGCACACGGAGCCCTGCCAAACTAAGCACACGTATGAGCCCTGCAAGGGTAAGCACACATATAGGAGCCCTGACAAAGTTAAGCACATAGGATCCCTTCCAAACATTAAGCACACATATGAGCCCTATCAAACTAAGCACACGTATGAGCCTTATGAGTGTAAGCACACATATGAGCCCTGCAAACTAAGCACAGAAATAGGAGCCCTGCCAAAGTTAAGCACATTCGAGCATTGCTCGGTTGAGCACCTTAGAGAGGCTTGCCAGAGTAAGAAGCTTACAAAAGAGCTGAGGCAAAGCCAGCACATATTGGAGGCCTCTCAAAGCCAGCACATATTGGAGCCCTGTAAGAATAAGCACACAAATGAGCCCTGTGCAGGTAAGCACATATATTAGCACTATTAATCTAAGTACATATATGAGCCCTGCCAAACTAAGCACAAGTACAGGAGACCTCCCAAACTAAGCACACGCACAGGAGACCTGCCAAACTATGCACACGTACAGGAGCCCTGCAAAAGTTAAGCACACATAAGAGCCCTAAAAAACTAAGTACACTTATGATCCCTGCCAAAGTAAGCACGCGTATAGAAGCCCTGACAAAGTTAAGCACACATATGAGCCCTGCCAAACTAAGCACACATATGAGCCCTGCCAAAGTAAGCACACATAATAGCCCTGCCAAAGTAAGCACACATAATAGCCCTGCCAATCTAAGCACACATAATAGCCCTGCCAATCTAAGCACACGAATAGGAGCCCTGCCAATCTAAGCACACGAATAGGAGCCCTGCCAAAGTTAAGCACATACGAGCACTGACCGGTTGAGAACCTCAGAGAGGCTTGCCAGAGGAAGAAGCTTACAAAAGAGCTGAGGCAAAGCCAGCACATATTGGAGCCCTCTCAAAGCCAGCAGATATTGGAGCTCTGCCAAACTAAGCACACGTATAGGAGCCCTGACAATGTAAGCACACGTATAGGAGCCCAGCAGAAGTTAAGTATGTATACGAGCCCTATCAAACTAAGCACACATATGAGCCCTCCCAAACTAAGCACATGTATGAGCCCTGCTAAAGTTAAGCACCTTAGGGAGGCTCTCCAGAGTAAGAGGCTTACAAAATAGCCGAGGCAAAGTCAGGACATATATGAGCCCTTTCAAACTAAGCTCACATAGGAGCCCTGCCAAACTATGCACATACATGAGCCCTGTCACGTAAGGACACGCATAGGAGCCCTGTGAAACTAAGTGCACGTAGGAGCCCTGTCCAGGCAAGCACACGGAGGAACCCTGTCCAGGTAAGATCAAACATGAGCCCTGTCCAAGTAAGCACACACAGGAGCCCTTTCAAACTAAGCACACGATGGATCCCTGTCAGTCTAAGCACACTTATGAGCCCTGTCAATGTAAGCACGTATAGGAGCCGTGTTGAATTTATGCACATACATGAGCCCTGTCAAACTAAGCACACATAGGAGCCCTGCCAAAGTAAGCACACATATAGGAGCCCTGTCAGACTGAGCACACTTATGGGAGCCCTGTCAAGGTAAGCACAAGCATAGGAGCCCTGTCAGACTAGGCGCACGTATGAGCCCTGTGACACTAAGCACATGTGTGAGCCCTGTCAAACTAAGCACACGCAGGAGCCCAGCTAAAGTTAAGCACCTCAGAGAGGCTTGCCAGAGTAAGCAGCTTACAAAATAGCCAAGGTAAAGTCAGCACATAGAGGAGCCTGTCAAACTAAGGACACAAAGGTGCCCTGTTGAAATTATGCACGTACATGACCCCTGCCAAACTAAGCTCACATAGGAGCCCTGGGAAACTAAGCACACGTATAGGAGCCCTGTCGAAGTTAAGCACATACATGAGCCCTGTCAAACTAAGCACACGTAGCAGCCCTGACAAAGTTAAGTACATACAAGCACTGCCACGATCAGCATGTCAGAGAAGCTTACCAGAATAACAATCTTACAAAGGCAATGCAAAGTCAGCACATACAGGAGCCCTGTCCAGGTAAGCACACGGAGGAGCCCTGCCTGAGGAACCACACATAAAAGCCCTGACAAGTAAGCACATGTATAGGAGCCCTGTCAAACTAAGCACACGTATAGGAGCCCAGCAAAGGTCAGCACATATGAGCACTGCCAGGCTGAGCACCTTAAAGGGTCTTGCCAGAGTACGAAGCTTACAAAATAGTCGAGGCAGTCAGCACATATTGGAGCCCTGTCAAACTAGGCACACGAAGGGGCCCTGTCCAGGTAAACACACATAGAAGCCCTGCCAAGTAGTCCCTCAGACCTTGCATCCCTGCACACTGGGAGAGCAGGCGTGTCACCCAGATCCCAGATTCCCACGGCAGCTGCTCCCAGCGGGGAGGAAAAGAGGAACCCGGCATCCCTCTGACTTACCCCACAGCACGGGCAGGACCGGGAGCCCTCCAGCGCAGACCCCTGCTGCTGAAGCCTCTTGGCTTTGGCTGCTCAAACACCAAAGCTTTTAGGAAAGATGGGAGCAGTGTAATGATTTTTCCTGTCCTGAAATAGAGGAGGAACAGAAAATTAAGTCCACTGCAAAAGTCAAAGGATCCCAGCTGTCATACTCGTGCTCTGATTGCTCACTACGGGGTTTTATCCATGACAGGTGACACCAATTCAAATACAAAAGTATTACCATTTTCATCCCAGACCCTGCTTGTCAGTTATCCAATCCCCTACCACTGGACTTGGCACAAAGGGACACCCAGGGTGCTGTGTCACAAGAAATCCCAAAGAGAAACCCTCCAAGCACACGTATGAGCCCTGCAAGAGTAAGCACACATATGAGCCCTACCAGTGTAAGCACACATATGAGCCCTGCAAACTAAGGACACGAATAGGAGCCTTGGCAAAGTTAAGCACATACAAGCACAGCCCGGTTGAGCACCTTAGAGAGGCTTGCCACAGTAAGAATCTTACAAAAGAGCCAAGGCAAAGCCAGCACATATTGGAGCCCTCTCAAAGCCAGCACATATTGGAGCTCTGTCAGACTAAGCAAACAAATGAGCCCTGACCAGGTAAGCACACGACGGAGCTCTGTCCATGTAAGCACATATATGAGCACTATTAAACTAAGCACACATATGAGCCCTATAAAACTAAGCACACGAGTATGAGCCCTGCCAAACAAAGCACACGTAAGAGCTCTGCCAAACTAAGCACAGGTATAGACGCCCTGACAAAGTAAGCACACGTATAAGAGCCCTGCAAAAGTTAAGCACACATAAGAGCCCTGCAAAAGTTAAGCACACATAAGAGCCCTGTCAAACCGAGCACACATAGGATCCTTGCCAAAGTAAGTGCACAAATAGGAGCCCTGACAAAGTTAAGCACATACGAGCACTGCCTGGTTGAGAACCTTAGAGAGGTTTGCCAGAGTAAGAAGCTTACAAAAGAGCCGAGGCAAAGCCAGCACATATTGGAGCCCTCTAAAACTAAGCACACGAAGGAGCCCTGTCAAACTAAGCACACGAAGGAGCCCTGTCAAACTAAGCACACACATAGTAGCCCTGACAAAGTAAGCAAATGTATAGGAGCCTTGGACTAAGCACATATGAACCTGAAAGAACCTGAGTAAGGACTAGAGCCTCAACAGGCACACAAGGCAAAACATGACCTCGTACACAGACAGCCAAACACATTATGAGCCGAAAATAGACAGAGCCTGCAAAAAATCTGTCAAACACACAGCTGAGTGAACAGAAGAGCCTACTAAGCCAGAGCCACAACTAAGCACTATGAGCCCCCATACATATAGCCTGAAAGCACAGTAGGCTCAGACGGTAAAGCACTGAAGCCCTGCAGTAAGACAATGAGCCCTACAAGTAAGCACACATAGAGCCCGCAAGTAAGCACAATGAACCCTGCAAAGTAAGCACATAAAGAGCCCTGTCCTAAGCACATATGAGCCCTCCAAACTAAGCACACATAGGAGCCCTGCCAGTAGTAAGCACACAATAGAGCCCTGCAAAACTAAGCACACATAGAGCCCTTCACTAAGCACACATGAGCCCTGCAAACTAACACACATATGAGCCCTGCAAATAAGCACACATATGAGCCCTGCAAAGTTAAGCACTAGGCCCTGCACAAACATTAACACACATATGAGCCCTGCAAACTAAGCACAGAATAGCAGCCCTGCCAAAGTTAAGCACATCAAGCACTGCCAGGTTGAGCACATTAGAGAGGCTTGCCAGAGTAAGAAGCTTACAAAAGCCTGAGGCAAAGCCAGCACATATTGGAGCCCTCCAAGCCAGCACATATGGAGCCCTGTCAGACTAAGCACACAATGAGCCCTGTCCAAGGTAAGCACTATAACCCTGCAGTAGCCATATTAGAGTCTGCAAGTACATAATGAGCCCTGCCAAACTAAGCACAGTAGAGCCTGCCAAAGTAAGCACAGTACAGAGCCCTGCAGTGTAACACATAAGAGCCCATAGAACCTAAGTAGCACATGAAGGCCCTGCCAGTAAGCACATGATAGAGCCCTGACAAATAAGCACACATAGGAGCCCAGCAGAAGTAAGCACACTAGAGCCGAGCCCTGCCAAACTAAGAACACAAAGGAGCCCTGCCAAAGTTAAGCACATACTAGCACTGCCCGGTTGAGAACCTTAGAGAGGCTTGCCAGAGTAAGAAGCTTACAAAAGAGCCGAGGCAAAGCCAGCACATATTGGAGCCCTCTCAAAGCCAGCACATATTGGAGCTCTGTCAGACTAAGCACACAAATGAGCCCTGTCCAGGTAAGCACACGAAGGAGCCCTGTCCAAGTAAGCACATATATGAGCACTATTAAACTAAGTACACATATGAGCCCTATCAAAATAAGCACACGTATAGGAGCCCTGCCAGAGTAAGCACATAGGAGCCCTGCAAAAGTTAAGCACACGAAGGAGCCCTGTCCAGGGAAGCACATATATGAGCCCTATCAAACTAAGCACACATAGGAGCCCTGCCAAAGTAAGCACATGTATGAGCCCTGCCAAAGTAAGCATGCGCATAGAAGCCCTGCAAAAGTTAAGCACACATATGACCCCTGCCAAACGAAGCACACGAATAGGAGCCCTACCAAAGTAAGCACACGTATAAGAGCCCAGGCAGAGTAAGCCCATATGAACCCTGCAAAAGGTAAGCACATGAAGGAGCCCTGTCCAGGTAAGCACATATATGAGCCCTATCAAACTAAGCACACATAGGAGCCCTACCAAAGTAAGCACGTGTACAGGCGCCCTGTACACCTAGAGCACACATATGAGCCCTTTACACTAGGCACACGGAGCCCTGCCAAACTAAGCACACGTATGAGCCCTGCAAGGGTAAGCACACATATAGGAGCCCTGACAAAGTTAAGCACATTGGATCCCTTCCAAACATTAAGCACACATATGAGCCCTATCAAACTAAGCACACGTATGAGCCTTATGAGTGTAAGCACACATATGAGCCCTGCAAACTAAGCACAGAAATAGGAGCCCTGCCAAAGTTAAGCACATTCGAGCATTGCTCGGTTGTGCACCTTAGAGAGTCTTGCCAGAGTAAGAAGCTTACAAAAGAGCTGAGGCAAAGCCAGCACATATTGGAGGCCTCTCAAAGCCAGCACATATTGGAGCCCTGTCAGACTAAGCACACAAATGAGCCCTGTCCAGGTAAGCACATATATTAGCACTATTAATCTAAGTACATATATGAGCCCTGCCAAACTAAGCACACGCACAGGAGCCCTGCAAAAGTTAAGCACACATAAGAGCCCTAAAAAACTAAGTACACGTATGATCCCTGCCAAAGTAAGCACGCGTATAGAAGCCCTGTCAAAGTTAAGCACACATATGAGCCCTGCCAAACTAAGCACACATATGAGCCCTGCCAATCTAAGCACACGAATAGGAGCCCTGCCAAGGTTAAGCACATACGAGCACTGCCCGGTTGAGAACCTCAGAGAGGCTTGCCAGAGGAAGAATCCATCAAAAGTGCTGAGGCAAAGTCAGCACATATTGGAGCCCTCTCAAAGCCAGCAGATATTGGAGCTCTGCCAAACTAAGCACACGTATAGGAGCCCTGACAATGTAAGCACACGTATAGGAGCCCAGCAGAAGTTAAGTACGTATACGACCCCTATCAAACTAAGCACACATATGAGCCCTCCCAAACTAAGCACATGTATGAGCCCTGCTAAAGTTAAGCACCTTAGGGAGGCTCTCCAGAGTAAGAAGCTTACAAAATAGCCGAGGCAAAGTCAGGACATATATGAGCCCTTTCAAACTAAGCTCACATAGGAGCCCTGCCAAACTATGCACATACATGAGCCCTGTCACGTAAGGACACGCATAGGAGCCCTGTGAAACTAAGTGCACGTAGGAGCCCTGTCCAGGCAAGCACACGGAGGAACCCTGTCCAGGTAAGATCAAACATGAGCCCTGTCCAAGTAAGCACACACAGGAGCCCTTTCAAACTAAGCACACGATGGATCCCTGTCAGTCTAAGCACACTTATGAGCCCTGTCAATGTAACCACGTATAGGAGCCATGTTGAATTTATGCACATACATAAGTGCATAAATTATGCACTTGATATGACATGAGCCCTGTCAAACTAAGCACACATAGGAGCCCTGCCAAAGTAAGCACACATATAGGAGCCCTGTCAGACTGAGCACACTTATGGGAGCCCTGTCAAGGTAAGCACAAGCATAGGAGCCCTGTCAGACTAGGCGCACGTATGAGCCCTGTGACACTAAGCACATGTGTGAGCCCTGTCAAACTAAGCACACGCAGGAGCCCAGCTAAAGTTAAGCACCTCAGAGAGGCTTGCCAGAGTAAGCAGCTTACAAAATAGCCAAGGTAAAGTCAGCACATAGAGGAGCCTGTCAAACTAAGGACACAAAGGTGCCCTGTTGAAATTATGCACGTACATGACCCCTGCCAAACTAAGCTCACATAGGAGCCCTGGGAAACTAAGCACACGTATAGGAGCCCTGTCGAAGTTAAGCACATACATGAGCCCTGTCAAACTAAGCACACGAGTAGCAGCCCTGACAAAGTTAAGTATACAAGCACTGCCACGATCAGCATGTCAGAGAAGCTTACCAGAATAACAATCTTACAAAGGCAATGCAAAGTCAGCACATACAGGAGCCCTGTCCAGGTAAGCACACGGAGGAGCCCTGCCTGAGGAACCACACATAAAAGCCCTGACACGTAAGCACATGTATAGGAGCCCTGTCAAACTAAGCACACGTATAGGAGCCCAGCAAAGGTCAGCACATATGAGCACTGCCAGGCTGAGCACCTTAAAGGGTCTTGCCAGAGTACGAAGCTTACAAAATAGTCGAGGCAGTCAGCACATATTGGAGCCCTGTCAAACTAGGCACACGAAGGGGCCCTGTCCAGGTAAACACACATAGAAGCCCTGCCAAGTAGTCCCTCAGACCTTGCATCCCTGCACACTGGGAGAGCAGGCGTGTCACCCAGATCCCAGATTCCCACGGCAGCTGCTCCCAGCGGGAGGAAAGAGGAACCCGGCATCCCTCTGACTTACCCCACAGCACGGGCAGGACCGGGAGCCCTCCAGCGCAGACCCCTGCTGCTGAAGCCTCTTGGCTTTGGCTGCTCAAACACCAAAGCTTTTAGGAAAGATGGGAGCAGTGTAATGATTTTTCCTGTCCTGAAATAGAGGAGGAACAGAAAATTAAGTCCACTGCAAAAGTCAAAGGATCCCAGCTGTCATACTTGTGCTCTGATTGCTCACTACGGGGTTTTATCCATGACAGGTGACACCAATTCAAATACAAAAGTATTACCATTTTCATCCCAGACCCTGCTTGTCAGTTATCCAATCCCCTACCACTGGACTTGGCACAAAGGGACACCCAGGGTGCTGTGTCACAAGAAATCCCAAAGAGAAACCCTCCAAGCACACGTATGAGCCCTGCAAGAGTAAGCACACATATGAGCCCTACCAGTGTAAGCACACATATGAGCCCTGCAAACTAAGGACACGAATAGGAGCCTTGGCAAAGTTAAGCACATACAAGCACAGCCCGGTTGAGCACCTTAGAGAGGCTTGCCACAGTAAGAATCTTACAAAAGAGCCAAGGCAAAGCCAGCACATAGTGGAGCCCTCTCAAAGCCAGCACATATTGGAGCTCTGTCAGACTAAGCAAACAAATGAGCCCTGACCAGGTAAGCACACGACGGAGCTCTGTCCATGTAAGCACATATATGAGCACTATTAAACTAAGCACACATATGAGCCCTATAAAACTAAGCACACGAGTATGAGCCCTGCCAAACAAAGCACACGTAAGAGCTCTGCCAAACTAAGCACAGGTATAGACGCCCTGACAAAGTAAGCACACGTATAAGAGCCCTGCAAAAGTTAAGCACACATAAGAGCCCTGTCAAACCGAGCACACATAGGATCCTTGCCAAAGTAAGTGCACAAATAGGAGCCCTGACAAAGTTAAGCACATACGAGCACTGCCTGGTTGAGAACCTTAGAGAGGTTTGCCAGAGTAAGAAGCTTACAAAAGAGCCGAGGCAAAGCCAGCACATATTGGAGCCCTCTAAAACTAAGCACACGAAGGAGCCCTGTCAAACTAAGCACACGAAGGAGCCCTGTCAAACTAAGCACACACATAGTAGCCCTGACAAAGTAAGCAAATGTATAGGAGCCTTGTCAGAGTAAGCACATGTATAGGAGCCTTGTCAGAGTAAGCACATATGAACCCTGCAAAAGGTAATCACACGAAGGAGCCCTGTCCAGGTAAGAACATATATGAGCCCTATTAAACTAAGCACACATATGAGCCCTTTACACTAGGCACACGGAGCCATGCCAAACTAAGCACATGTATGAGCCCTGCAAGAGTAAGCAAACATATAGGAGCCCTGACAAATTTAAGCACATAAAAGCCCTGCCAAACGTTATGCACAGGTATGAGCCCTGTCAAATTAAGCACATGTATGAGGCCTGCAAACTAAGCACACATATGAGCCCTATCAAACTAAGCACACGTAAGAGCCCTGCCAAACTAAGCACACGTATAGGAGCCCTGACAAAGTATGCACACGTATAGGAGCCCTGCCAGAGTAAGCACATATGAACTCTGAAAAGGTAAGCACATGAAGGAGCCCTGTCCAGGTAAGGACATATATGAGCCCTATGAAACTAAACACACATAGGAGCCCTGCCAAACTAAGCACACGTACAGGAGCCCGGTAAAACCAGAGCACACATATGAGCCCTTTACGCTAAGCACACGGAGACCTGCCAAACTATGCACACGTATGAGCCCTGCAAGTGTAAGCACACATGTAGGAGCCCTGTCAAACTAGAGCACACATATAAGCCCTGTCAAACTAAGCACACGCGTGAGCCCTGCCAGTGTAAGCACACGAATAGGAGCCCTGACCAGCTAAGTATATATATGAGCCCTGCCAAAGTAAGCACATGTATGAGCCCTGCCAAAGTAAGCACATGTATGAGCCCTGCCAAAGTAAGCACATGTATGAGCCCTGCCAAAGTAAGCACATGTATGAGCCCTGCCAAAGTAAGCACATGTATGAGCCCTGCCAAAGTAAGCACATGTATGAGCCCTGCCAAAGTTAGCACATGTATGAGCCCTGCCAAAGTTAGCACATGTATGAGCCCTGCCAAAGTTAGCACATGTATGAGCCCTGCCAAAGTTAGCACATGTATGAGCCCTGCCAAAGTTAGCACGCGTATAGAAGCCCTGGCAGAGTAAGCACACGTATAAGAGCCCAGGCAGAGTAAGCACATATGAACCCTGCAAAAGGTAAGCACATGAAGGAGCCCTGTCCCGGTAAGCACATATATGAGCCCTACCAAACTAAGCACACATAGGAGCCCTGCCAGTGTAAGCACACGAATACGAGCCCTGCAAAACTAGAGCACACATATGAGCCCTTTACACTAAGCACACGGAGCCCTGCCAAACTAAACACACGTATGAGCCCTGCAAGAGTAAGCACACATATAGGAGCCCTGACAAAGTTAAGCACGTAGGATCCCTTCCAAACATTAAGCACACATATGAGCCCTGTCAAACTAAGCACACGTATGAGCCTTACGAGTGTAAGCACACATATGAGCCCTGCAAACTAAGCACAGAAATAGGAGCCCTGCCAAAGTTAAGCACATTCAAGCACTGCCCGGTTGAGCACCTTAGAGAGGCTTGCCAGAGTAAGAAGCTTACAAAAGAGCTGAGGCAAAGCCAGCATATATTGGAGCCCGGCCAAAGCCAGCACATATTGGAGCCCTGTCAGACTAAGCACACAAATGAGCCCTGTCCAGGTAAGCATATATATCAGCACTATTAATCTAAGTACATGTAAGAGCCCTGCCAAACTAAGCACACGTACAGGAGCCTTGCCAAACTAAGCACACGTACAGGAGCCCTGCCAAACTAAGCACATGCAGGAGCCCTGTCGAAGTAAGTGTGTATAGGAGCCCTGCCAAACTTAAGCACATACATGAACCCTGTAAAACTAAGCACACGTACCAGCCCTGAGAAAGTTAAGTACATACAAGAATGACCAGGTTGAGCACGTTAGAGAAGGTTGCCAGAGTAAGAAGCTTACACACCCAAGGCAAAGTCAGCACACATAGGATCCCTGCCCAGATAAGCACATGGAAGAGCCCTGTCCAGGTAAGCCCGCATAGAGGAGCCCTGTCAAGGTAAGCACATACATGAGCCGGTCCAGGTAAGCACACACAGGAGCACTGTCCATTTAAACACATATATGAGCCCTGCCAAACTAACCACACATGTGAGCCCTGCCAGTGTAAGCACACGAATAGGAGCCCTGCCAAACTAAGCACACAAAGGAGCCCTCCCAAAGTGAAGCACATACGAGCACTGCCAGGTTGAGCACATTAGAGAGGCTTGCCAGAGTAAGAAGCTTACAAAAGAGCCGAGGCAAAGCCAGCACATATTGGAGCCCTGTCAAACTAAGCACACGAAGGAGCCCTCTCCAGCTAAGCACACATATGAGCCCTCTCCAGCTAAGCACACATATGAGCCCAATCAAACTAAGCACACATATGAGCCCAATCAAACTAAGCACACATATGAGCCCAATCAAACTAAGCACATGAAGAGGGGCCCTGCAAAAGTTAAGCACACATATGAGCCCTGTGAAACTAAGCACACGAATAGGAGCCCTGTCAAACTAAGCACACGAATAGGAGCCCTGCCAAAGTTAAGCACATGCAAGCACTGCCAGGTTGAGCACCTTAGAGAGGCTTGCCAGAGTAAGAAGCTTACAAAAGAGCTGAGGCAAAGCCAGCACATATTGGAGCCCTGTCAAACTAAGCACACGTATAGGAGCCCTGGCAGAGTAAGCACATATGAACCCTGCAAAAGGTAAGCTCATGAAGGAGCCCTGCAGAGGTAAGCACATATATGAGCCCTATCAAACTAAGCACACATAGGAGCCCTGCCAAAGTAAGCACACGTACAGGAGCCCTGTAAAACTAGAGCACACATATGAGCCCTTTACACTAAGCACACGGAGCCCTGCCAAATTAGGCACATGTACGAGCCCTGCAAGAGTAAGCACACATATAGGAGCCCTGCCAAATGTTAAGCACACGTATGAGCCCTGTCAAACTAAGCACACGTATGAGCCCTGACAAAGTAAGTACATATAAGTATACATATATGTACATATACATATATGAACATATAAGTACATATACATATATGTACATATAAGTACATATAAGAGTACATATAGGAAATCCCAAAGAGAAACCCTCCAAAACCTGACAGAGGAAGGTTTCGAGGCGCTCCAGAACACAGACAGCTCTTCATGCCTTTGTCAGGCCACACCAATTCTTTCACATCCACCTGAGCTGTGCAGGTCTGGCAAAGGCTCCCCTTCCTCTTAGACCACAGATGTCCATCCAGGGCAGCACCTGGAAACAACGTGGGAAAAGCAAAATTAGAATGTTTTCTGTCAGAAAATGAATAATAATAATCAGAACTTCTGGACAAATTTCATAACATCACTTTCATAGTATAAATACAAGCCATGCCCATCCTTTCCACCCAGGTGAAATCAGCAAAGAGAACTACAGGAAAAGCAGAGTCCCTTATTTGGATGTATTTCCTAAAGACTCCTCTGCATTTTATGCTCTTTGTGGTCTTTTAAAGAATGCATTGCTGCTAAAAAACATCTCAGGCCCATATCAGCCACAGGCAGGACAAGGTGAGCTACAGCTGGAGAGCCAGGGAGAGGCAGGACCTTGGAACACCAAGGATAAGAGCAGGGGATGCAGGGGAGGTGTGGGGAGAGAGCTGGAGAAGTGAAGGAGCAGGCATTCTCTTGTTTACATTCATCAGTGCTGGGAGCTTGGCAAACACCTGGTGCTGCAGGCATCGAGGATGTAATGCCCGTGGTTTGGTTGTTTTCCTTTGCTCATAACCCTTGGCTTCACCCCCTCTCCACAGGAGCAGAGAATTCCTCCAGGCTAAAGGTGAGTCTGGTCCCACTCCAGGAATGAGTCCAGTCAAGGAAGGGAGTTATTTAGAGGAACTGACCACAGAAATCACACCCAACCAATGCTGAAATGAACTCCACTGAGCTGCAACACCAAGCGTTCACAGCAGGCAGAGGCACGGGGTGAACGCAGGACCAAGAAGGGACACTGCACTTGGTTTTTCGGCTCCCTTGTATTTTAGTTGTGCCTCCCTTCACAGCTGCTATTCTGCCAAGGTCAGTTCCATTTTCAGAAGCCTGTGGCACGTGTAGTCAAAGCTGGAAAGCCTCACTTAGGATTTCCACGTCACACCTGGATTTGCCAGGAAGCACGTGCACACGCAGACGCCCGTCTCTGTGACGGCTCAGTCACAAATCCTGCAACCCAGCAACTTGCTCCTCACTGCCCCACTTGGAAATACATTCAAAAGCCAGAAAAAACAACTACACAACAACTCACATAAGACAGAGCTTAGTGCAGCTTCATCTTAATATTCTGCCCAGTGATGGAAAGAAAGGAGGAAAGCTGTTCTTCCAGTTCTGCACCAAGCAGTTTGAAACAGCCAATATTGCCCACACCTGCAGCTGGGGCAGCTTCCCTCCTTCCTTCAGCCTTGCCCTGACTTCTCAGGGGCCAGAGGCACCACACAACCCAAAAGTATCAGCACTCACACCCACTGCTAGTATGGACATCTCCATGGTCCATCCTTGGCCAAACAAACCCCAGGATGGTTTGTCCCTCGGCCCCTCCTTGAAGCAGTGCCCAGCATGCCAGTGGGCCCCCAGACCCTGTGAGGGGCTCTCACCTCTGTCCCATGAGGTACTCCTGGGAGCTCACCATAAACACCTCCCCCCGAGCAGCTCCCGACTGAAGAGAGCAATGAAACCCTCCCCTAAAATAGCCCCCAGCAGGACCTGCCCTCTCCTCACGGTCACTGCTCACACCTGGGGCTGTTTTGTTCTCTCATCACCCTCACTGCTCACACCTGCGGCTGTTCTCTTCTCTAATCACCCCCAAGACTCCCGAGGGAGTTGGCCACGCCCCCTGGGCTGGAGGTCACACCCTTCAGAAGGGCTGGCCACGCCTCCCAGGGTGGAAACCACTCCCCCAGGGGTGGAGGACACGCCCCTCGGGGCTCAGGGCTGCTCATTAGGGTCCCGATATCGTATATATACAAAGATGGAAAAGCACTGTATCTCTGGCGCTGCAGTAGAAAATTTCAGGCTTCTGGGGAGTAGATTTTTAATTTAAATATTTTAAAGGTTTTTTAATTTTTACAATGCATGTGCCCTGGGGTGGAGGCCATGGCCCCCAGGGCCGGCTGGCCACGCCCCCTGGTGGGTTGGCCACAGCCCCTGATGGTCGAGGTCACGCCCCTTGGTGATTTTGGGGTGATTTTGGAGTGATTTTTGGATTATTTTGGACAGATTTTGGGGTGATTTTGGAGTGATTTTAGGGGTGATTATGGGGTGATTTTTTTGGGATTTCTTTTGGGCTGAATTTGGGATTTTTTTGGTCTGAATTTGGGAGTTTTTTGAGCTGAATTTGGGATTTTTTGGGGGGATTTTTTTGAGCTGAATTTGGGATTTTTTTGGGCTGAATTTTGGAATTTTTTTGGCTGAATTTGGGATATTTTGGGGATTTTTTTTGGGCTCAATTTGGGATTTTTGGGGGATTTTTTTGGGCTGAATTTGGGAATTTTTTGTGAATTTTTTTTTGGGCTGAATTTGGGATTTTTGGGAAATTTTTTTTTTTTTTTTTTTTTTTTTTTTTTTTTTTTTTTTTTTTTTTTTTTTTTTTTTTTTTTTTTTTTTTTTTTTTTTTTTTTTTTTTTTTTTTTTTTTTTTTTTGGGGGGGGGGGGGGGGGGGGGGGGGGGGGGGGGGGGGGGGGGGGGGGGGGGGGGGGGGGGGGGGGGGGGGGGGGGGGGGGGGGGGGGGGGGGGGGGGGGGGGGGGCGGGCTTCCCATGGCCGGACCCCAACGAGCAGCCCCGCGCCCCGAGGCCGTGGCAAACAGGCCCAGGCAGGGGCAAGCGCTGGGGACAGCCTCAGGCTCTCAGCCCATATAAAACCTCCAAAAAAACCAAAACCCCCTAAAACCCAGAAAGCCTCAAAATTATGCAAAAGCCCCAAAATCACCTTTAAATAACTCCCAAACCCTTTAAAAGCCAGAGGGGGCTGGGCGTAACATCCCCCGGGTCAGTCACGAGCCCCGGGGCGGGGTTGGGTGGGCATCAGCAATGGAGCCCAGCCTGGGGCTGCCTGCAGTACCGCGCTGTGCCCACAGGGCGGCAGCACTGCCGGGGCGCGCCCCGGCTGCCTGCAGTACCACAGCCCACAAGGCGGCGATGCGGGCGGCCTTAAGGGCGGGGCGGAGCCGGGGCTGGGGCGCGGGTCAGGGGCGGGCTGGGGCGGGGCCCAGGGTGACTGACGGGACAGGGCGGGTTACTTCCCATGGCCGACCCCAACGAGCAGCCCCATGCCCTTCGAGGGCCGTGGCAAACAGGCCCGGGCAGGGGCAGCGGCTGTGGGACGGCCTCAGGCTCAGGGTCACCCCTGGAGGCGCTTGGGCACAGGAAGTGCCGATGGGCAGGGGACACCTGGGGGCACGTTGGGGGACCGGGGGTGGGGTCGGGCCAGGCTTGAGTGAGAAGTGGATCTTTGGGTGAGTGACAGGCGTGGTGGTGCACCAAACATTGGCTAAATAGCCAATTTTCTAAGCATGTCATTACCCAACTAACTAATTAGGTGTGTCATGAGTTAACTGTTTACTTTCATTACAACCCCAGATGGGAGTCGGCATGTAATGCCCAATCGCGCTAATTATTACCTACTCTCATCTGGAGTACTAGTGAGGGGTCCTAGATGTTATTAGATAAAAAAGAAGAAAAAAAGTATGTCTGGTGCAGCAGTAGAAAATCTCAGGCTCAGGAGGAATAAATATTTTTATTTAAATAATAAGGTCAGGGTCTCTGGTGAGTTTTTTTTTGTTTTTTTCTTGAAGGGAGTCTGAAAATTACTATTGCCTTTTGGATTTTACAGCTAGAAAGGAAAACAAAGTTAGAAAAAGAGCGAGAAAAAAGAACTAGAAACAGAAAAAGAGAGAGAGTGAAAGACAAACAGAAACAGAGATAAAGTCGGAGGGACGTAGAGAGAAAAAAGGAAAAAAAAAGCGTTAAAGCTTAGAGCGAATATGAAATAGAGTAAAAGAACACAACAGAGTTAGGGAAATTATAAAACAGAGTCAGAGACACACAGAAAAAGAAACAGATTTTCAGGGAAACAGTGGTACAGGGAAATAAAACAGTCATAGAGTTAGAGAACCAGATAGACAGAGTTAGAAACAGTGAGAAACAGAAACACAGAGACAGAGTTAGAGAGACAGACCAAAACAGAGTTAGAAATAGAAAAGCACAGCCAGAAATAGTCTGGAAGGTAAAGTGAGAAGCAAAGTAAGAAATACAGTGAAAAAAATGACTAAATCACACCAAAGAAAGACAGGAGACAAGGGGAGGGAGTGGGGGATCTTTATTAGGGGTGATTTACCTTTATTGAATGATTTTCTTTTTATTTACACTTCAGCATAACAAGGTGTACAAAGGTAAGTACAGATATATTTTTTATTAATTGAAAAGACCAAAGCAGATCCCAGTTAATTCAAAACCTCTCTTTACTCTTATTCTAAGAGCATGGGCAGAAAAAAAAAAAACCCAGAATAAAAACTTTCTCAGTAATAGTAGATTGTTATCCTAGCAATTTCTATTCTATGGAAAGCAGATGAACCATCTGTGCACGTTATAAAAGAAAAAGGAATAAGAGAAAGTAGCGAGTGACCTTTCTCAGGGAGCCCTCAGCCAGGATGGGCCCTTTGCCCCAGACTGAATCCATCTGCACCTGAAAGGAAGGGAGACAAAAGTCAAAGCCCTGCAGGAGAACTTAACACCTCCAGACATCTTGGCTCAATCTGCAGCTATCATGAGAGTGCAACTGCACCCCCACAATATAAAATTACAGGTCCCTAGGACTGGTGCTGAGCTGAGGGGTTCTTCTCTAGTCTCCCCTCACTGACAGAGCACGCCAGTGGGTTGTGCCACTTTACATGTGACTGACACAAAACTGCAGGAGACTGAGGACTTGTTACAGGTGAAGGACAGGTTCAAAAGAGACTTGGTAAAAAACCTCTGTCTTCCTCAGTCCAGAGAGACAGCAAAACTCACATCTGCTCACAATAATCCTCTAGAGAGTGGAACAATGTTTGTGTGGAAAGATGACCGGGGGTAAAATCAGAGGAAAGGGAGAAGTTCTACTTACATCCTAATGTTATAATGGGGCAGAAATTTTAGGGTAAAATACAGGTGCCGTTCCCAGGGTTGGCATGCTCCACGATGATTCTCCATACAACTGTAATCACCTGCTCAGGGGGGGTGGAGCGGAGCAGAGACACAACGACCAGGCTCTGCTGAAATCCTTGTAGAGGCAGCACCTTGATGGTACTTTGGAGCTGATTAACTGCAGAGCAGCTGTGGCAGAGATGTCTTGCGGCCACGCCAGCAACTGTGGCAAAATCGCTTTCCTCGGACGAACGTGGTCGTCATTATAGCCTAATTGTAATATTAATGCACACCTCCCTCCAAAAGTTACTTGCCTCCAAAGTAGGATCACCTGTCACTGGGCACCAGCACTATACTTTTTTTACTCTACCTTTAAAAGTGAAGTGAGGGAATTTTACACCTATCAGTACCAAATATAAACATGACTAGAGTCGCTCAAACTTCACCTAAATGTAAAGACAGTATAAAATAAACCATGAATGGAGAAAAAGTTAGGGAAGACTCCATCATAACTGCTGGGATCAGTCAATGGTCTGAACCTCTTCTCTCCCAGAGGAACACCTGTTGGGTTAGAAATGCACTCTGCCTGCTTAATATTTTTATTGGGGACTAAAGCTTGTCTGTATATTGCTTTGAATAAGTTTTTGCAATCAAATAATATCACTGACAGATACCATCACCAACAATCCCTGAATCTTAACTGTCACAAATTTATATTTAAAAATAGTATAAATTCCTTTGTTATACACAGTGATAATTTATTTCTATTCTTACTTTCACAATTTCCATTTATATACTGCTTCCTGTCTGTTTGGCTTCTCCCTAAAACTCACTGGAAATTCATTTTCATCTTGAGAAACTTTAAGCCTTATTGAATTCTGTTTGCTACAATTCTTCTTATTTGTAACTACCTAGTGCAGAGTTCTCTTTTCTTTCAATCATTCTTCTTCAGGCTATTCACCAGTCAGAAATGTTTTATTACATTGATATTAAGGGCTCTACATTTTAAAATTCAGAATTCTTAAATTCTGATTCTAAAAAGCAAACTGGGAGTAGCTCTTCAGCTTCCCATGGGGAAAAGGAACTGACAGTCACAGGGTCTGAAACCTTGGAAAGTGCAATTTAGGTTCCTGGCAATTAAAACAATTTCATTGCTAGCTATGCTGTAGTTCTTGTGCAGACTTTTAAATCTGTATGATTTACTGTCCTGTATGTTTCCAACTAAACTTGTTAGAAAGTTAAATTTAGGATTTTAATTTGGGTCCATTCACTACAAAATCTTGCAAAGCCTGAAGGATTGGAGTGGTGACTGCTTTCAGCAAAGGTTATTTATTAATATTATGTCAAATTTCCCTCAGCTGCAGGCAGGAAAGGCAAGAGTTTGGGTTAGGAATTCTGCAAGCAAGGCCTACGTTACTGTTATTTATTGTGTGTGTCAGTGAACCAGAGCTGGGGCAGGTACAGAGCTGGCACTGGAGCTGTTCCCTTTTGGAGCCATTTTAAAGGTCTGATTCCAGAACATTTGGAGGCTCCTTTGAGTTCAGTTTGTAGCTGATCTCCCTGAGTGCAAGCAGCCGGTGAGGGCTCTTACCTGCCCAGCCCAATGCACCCTGCTCAGCCAGGCTGCAGCTGCTGCTGGCACAGACTGTCACTGGGACAGCCTTTCCAGGGAACTGGAGATCACTAAGGACTGGTGGTGGTGGCAGAAGGTGTGTAGGAACCTGTGGACAGGCATCTGTGGTGTCCAAACAGAAAGTTTGTAACTCCACACTAAATCTGACCTTCTATCATGCAGGAATTTCTTGAGATTTGTTGGGTTTTCTTAGGCCACAATAATGCAAACATAATGAAAGGTCAAGGGGGGGCATTAAAAATCCTGCTGGTGCTGACTGACAGGTGGAGAGAAGCTACCATCCCACCTGGAGCAGCATCCCAGCTCTGCAGGCACTGCCACGCTCCTGGGGCGGCGCTGGGCGAGTCTGGGAATGCTGCTGAGCCTCGCTGCCCTGTCCTGGGCTCACACTGCCAGCCCTGCACTGCAGGGATTACTGGGGAAGGGGCAGCTCTGTGCCAGGCACATGCACCTGTAGCAGGGCATCTTGCCTCCAGAAGAGCTTATCTGTTGCTTGCTAACTGGTGAAAGAGCTCAAACAGGACAAGCTTTCTTGTAGCAAGTTAGTTTGGTGCCAGGCTGACAATGATCACCTTACTGTGGAAGTGAGATCTGGAAAGATAAGCTGGATTTCTGACTGACAGACACCTCACTTTACAAAGTGTAAAAGCTACACCAAACTTTGACAAAGCAAAAGTCTTCTGCTCATTCCTTGTAAATGTGTGGAGTTTCTCTCCAGAGCAGGATGCCTGCTTTGTGGTTACTCCTCTGGACGTTGAATGAAAGGACAGCACACTGCTGTCATTGTGGTGCTAAGTTCCATTTGACACCTAATCAATACTCTTTTGCTAGCTTTAAAATAGGTACCTTGATATCATGCATTTCTATGTAATCTATTAGTAGTTCTTCTTCATTTATACTGTGTAGTAACTGATTAAGACCTTTTGTCTGTTATGTCCTGTCTGTTCAATAAATGATTTTATAAATTGACCTGATTTGCCATCCTTAGAACTTGTAGGCCAGAGTGCTTTCTTAAATTTAAGCTGTTGCCAAAAATCTGAGGCTAAGGCAGGGCTTACCTGAAGCTCCTACTTGTTTCATGACATTTTTTGGCATAGTTGAAGACGGGGTGGCAAACAATTTAGAAAACGAGACAAAAGGCTTAGCATATTACCTACAAAGGCACAGTTTTCATATTGAAACTGATGATCCTTGGCTAGTAGATAAGAGTTATGAGTGGAAAAATATGTAGGAGAAAATAGATGAAAAATGGGGATCGCTGAAAGATAAAAAAGGACAAAGTATTATTTGTAATGCACTGTCACTGTGTTTAAAATCTCCATGACAATGGAGGGAACAGATGATAAAATGGTAATTTGAGAAATTAAATAAAGAAATTGAATTGGTATTGTAGAATTGTCTCTACAATAACAAAATGACAAATTGAAACAGTTAAAAGAATCCAAGGAAAAGACAAAAACTTGAGAAGAAAATTTAGAATTGACATTATTAAAAAAAAAAAACCAGACGATCATATCCCAGGAGCCTGATTTTGGAATGTTTGATGGAATTGTCTGAGTAGCTTTTACTTACATTTACATAGTCTGTTCATGGCAGGTCCAGCCTGTGCTTCAACTTTGTGCCACTCTAAGCCCTCAGTCTGCAGGGAAATTAATAATTGGGGAAGTTCTTACAGATCTACTTAATGCTTTAAGGGTTTTGATGATTTTCTAGAAGCAGGCTGTCCATCCAAACCTGTTTCCTCTCCCTGTCTGACAGTACCTGCAGCAAGGCCGAGGTGAGACAAGGATCTGTAAAATCTGACTGTCCATGGCTGAAGCCGTTTGTTATTAATGCCGATGGAGTGTGAGGTGCTAAAGACTGAAAATTCCCTCTTTTCCCCCTGAATCCCAAGGCACTGTGTCTGTAAGAAGGGATCCTTCCCAAGGCAGCAGGCAGAGGAAGCTGTTGTGTATCAGTGTCAGCACAGCCAGAGGTGTTGGGAAGAGATCTCCCTTTGGGCTGTAGTCACAGGTTAGGTCAGCGTGGTTCCTTGAGAACATTCCCATAGGACTACATACTTTGTGTTTTCCAGAATTCCACCATGGACATGGTGCTGTAAAATCTTGGTGGCTACAGTGTGGAACTTGGTGAATTTGAAGTAAAGTTGAAGGGTTTATCCACTAAGATAAGTAGTGATTTACAAATTAAAGCACAGTGGTATTCCACACTAGTGATTTGGGGTTGGTGCTAGAAGTCCCTGTGCCAGATTCCCACCTGGAGACCTATCCAGTGAGGCCACGACTTCACATGGAGGAAAAAAAACCCAAAGATTCCAGGGCCCAGACTGCTACACTGCAAGTGAACATCTGTGCCTGTGGTGCCTACCAGGAAAATAATTATTAGCCAGTCTCAAAGCACTTGTCTGTACTCCAGGTAGGCACTCATCCATGGAAATGCCTTTGCTTTACGTAACCTAGGGATATATGCAGCCAGTATATAACCATGTGTATTTCTGTTCTCAGCCAAATCAAGCTAGAGTCTTTTTTATTACTTTCCCTCCTGGGAACTTTCTTTACTCCAGATTTTCCTGGGAGGCATCTGTACCATGTCTGTATAATGTAGTTAAGATGCATTTGCTGTGCATCCATACAGATGGGCTGCAAGCAAAAGGAAAAAATTCTCGCTTCAGAACAGTGCATAAAATGAAATCCCCTTCAATTATTATCACACATTTGTTAGTACATAAAATATATTTAATGAAAATCAAACCATCAAACAATAAGTAGATTGATAAAGGTCAATACAGCATCACTTGTGCCCAGGCTGCAGCAGGCACCTGACAGCATACATGAATGGAACATGTTTCTGGGGACCAGTTAGAGCTGTAGATACTAATGCTGTCAGAGCTCAAAATCTAAGCTCTCAACAGATAGATCTGAAGAATCTGGAGGAAAAGAAACTATCTGTTTCCTTCAGCTTCAGGAAGCCACAATGGCAGATGGCAAAACGTGCAGTAAGTTGGCTACAGGACCTTTAACTCACATGACCAACAGTTACTGCAGAAAGGGAAATAAAAATGTATCAGAGGAAGCAGTTCACAAATAAAAATCTCCATGCATGGTTCCATGCAAGTTTCTTTATGCTGTTCCTTCCAAACCTTCTGTTTGTGAGGGTCTCATTCATTCAGGTCACTTTTTCTCTGGCATTTCATCCGCATGTCTTGCATGAAGTTTCTGAAGGCTGGTTCTTCATGGCTCTCCTCAGTCACTGGGGGAAGAAACAACAATTCAGCACTATTCTACTTTTGTTACTGACAAAAGCTAGAGTCAGGATAGTCAGAACAACATAGAACATCTGTTGGCTCTTCAACTACATTTCAGAGCAAAGGAAGTAAGTGATCCTAAACATTAATGGAACAGGAAAAGAATGAAGATTAAGTCTGTGAGCTACAGAAGGAAAAAATCACCCTCTAAGAACTTAGAAGATTGCTCCAAGATGATAGTCACAGCAAAAGTGAAGAGTACCAGGGGCAGAAACTGTAAGGTCAAAAAGATGATAAAACAGCTGTGCATCAATCAGGTTCAGAGGCTACTGTGTTAGGCCTCAAGCCTAACAAGTTCTTGAGTTTATGTGTTGTACATCTATTAATTACTTAAATATAAAATTTAAAATTGAACTCTCACAAAGGTTGAAAAGTGATAGCCCTGGACCAAACACTGCAGCTGGGCTTCTGCTATGGATTCTGACACATGTATTTAGGTTTGCTTGTTTTCTAGGCTCTCTCTATAGTCCATCCAGGTAATGAAATACAGAGGGGATTTCATGACTAGATGGGCAACTTTCAGGCCTCATTCCCTTACCTTCATGGTCAATGTCATCAGTATCACTCTCCCTCTCTTCTTCCTCGTCATTGAGAGTTCCTCGTGTTAGGATTAGCTCAGAGGGACCCATTGCAGAATCATCATCAGTTCCTTGAAGGGGAAAGAAATGGTTGTACACAAACCAACCAAAGCTTGCTAAAGGTAAGGTATTGTTAACACCGACAACTTTTATCTGCACATAAACACAACAATTAACACCTGCTCTGAAAGGACAGAAAACTGCTTGTGGATCCCCCAGACACAGGACAGACTTCATCAGCACACACCTCAGGTAAGGAACAGTGCAGCCAACAGCACAGGTTTCCCATATTCTAATCTGTTTCACCTTCTCTAAAGTACTTCATTATTTTTAGTAGATCTGCTGCTTTAGCTACACAGCAGGGTTTCTTCCATGCCTGTCACTGACACAGGAAGAGCTAAGTGTGGCCAATCCCACAGGAACTAAAGCTCCACTCCTCTAACATGGAGCTGCTTTCACACCTTTGCTGTGGGAACAGAGAAGCATTCCTCAATGCAAACTCTTCAGAAAACATCTGCAGTGAACTTAATCTTCCAGTAAGGTACCTGCCAGTGTGCTGCCCTGCACACACACACTGCCCATGTCCTTCCACAAGTGTTCCAGCTGCTCTCTCTTCTGTTTCTCTTGAGCTTCCTCCTGGAGATCAAGAGTTACATGTGGATTCTGAGAATATTTTAAAATATCTGAAGAAAAGTAACCTCACCCAAACCCAGCAGTCTGTCCTCCAGCCAGAGTGCAAGTCACTAAGCAGATCTTACATTACAACTAAAGTTACACAGAACTTTTGACCAAACACAAACAGCAACCTCCAGTATGGCAGACTTCTAGCACATTTTCAGAAGCATCAGAAAGCCAAAATCAGTGTGCCTGCAGAGAACTGTCCTTTGGGCAGCCAGGACCCAAGGTGAGCAGAGCTACTGATTTTGGCACTGCAAATCAATCTCTGCACTAAAGCAGCAACCAATATGTGTTTTAAACATCTTTATTCTTGTAAAGATATGCTCCACCACATCTAGGAAAAAAAGGCAGATAGATTTCTTCAGGATGGTTTTCCCATACCGAGTATGACTAGTAAATGAAATGTTAGACCCTCTCAACATAAAGGCAACTGTATGCACAAAAGTGACCTCAAGATCCACCATCTGTGTACAATAGCTAAAACCACTTACTAGTGTTTTTCTCAGGCGCTCATATTCTGGACGATACTCTCTGAAAAGATAAGAGTGCATTCAGTCTGAATCAACACATGATTTATATTAAGTAAGGATAATCTCAGAGGCTTCCTTCTACCCCCCAAAAAAAAAAAAAAGTTTTCTCTAGGCTTTCATGTTTGAGAGACATTTCAGAAGGACTAACAGTACTTTTTTGCAGATCTGGATTCTGAAACCAATGGATGCAAAATAAGTGAACATACTTCACTGAAATAGCAAGAGTTCAAACTTTGATCACTGTATGGAATTAGAGAAAAAAATATTACTTCACATATTTGATGGTACAGATAGCTTTTGCTTTTTCACTGAACAGTGAACACAAAAATTCACCTCTGAATAGTTCCTTTACACTGCCACTTTTTATGCTGATGCTTGAAGTTTATTAGAAACCCTGAACTGCCATGGCTAAGGAAAAAGTAGAGTCCTTCAAATCAAAGGAGTTATAAATCAATACCTTCAGGAAGATTTCAGTGGGTTAACCATCCCCTTACCTCTCATATTCATCTACAGCTTTAGAAAGCTGGATAAAAAACTCATCCAGTCCTGTGCCAAGCACTGCAGAAACACCAACCACCTGCAAAAGAAACCACACACCAGAACTGGAGAGTAACTGAACCAGTTTCTAACATAAAAACAAAAACCAACAAATAATTACTAGTCTAAACCTAACAATAGCCATTTAATCAGCACAGTGGAATAGGAATGTGCAGTATCACTTCTGCTTCTATTCATCCTGCTTTCAAACTCTCCACTTGCTGCTCATATTTGTTACCTCTGGTTTTTGGTTGCTGCTGGTTTTCTGCTTGGTGAGTTGTTACAGTATTTTGGGGGGGTGTTTCTTTGGGGAAGGGGTTTGGGTTTTTTAAACAAGTTGGGCATTTCAAGAGAGAGTCAGATCTTTCTGTTGCTTACTTGTTTACTGTTAATAATCCAATCTGAACCTAGGGTTATAAGTAAGTAGTATGTATCAGTGTAGTAGAATTAGACAGCAAAATAGACAACAACTGAATTTCTGACTCTGAAATTACGTCTAATACTTTGTATTTAGCCATCACATTTTAAAAAGGCTGCAGTCCATGCCCAAAACAGAAAGAGGTGGAGAATTTAATCAGTTACTATGGCAATACATTCAACATGCACATCTCCTTCCTAATTTGAACTTATCTATCATTACACTTCTGGCCATTTGTTCTGCCTGTATAAAATCAATTACCTAAAAATACATTTAATTAGGACTATTACCAGCAAGAATTGAATGTCTTCTAATAAAAATTCTTTCTCTTTTTCAAAAGCAAGACAGTCTCAACTATTCACTTTCAAATGAAAGACTTTTTGCAATACAGCCTTGCACTTGATCCCTAATACAGCAAATGTGAGACAGCTCTCCAAAGGATTTAAAGTATTAATATATGCTGACATACGTTAATATTTCTACTTTCCCTGCATTTAAGTACAAGCTGCAGTCTATGCTATAATCATCATATGAGCTGCCCTCCAATCCAGCATTCTGACATGCAGAGAAATATGACCTAATGAACAAGTAAGGAACAGAAAATACTTTAATTCTGGATATGGCACCACTACAATCGCTTCTAAAATTCTGTGTATTGTTCCACATAGAACACTTAAAATATTTTTGTTCTGGCTACATTATCATTATTTATCTGAATGGAATCACTTATTTTCATTGTCTTTCTTTTAATAGTCATAAAGCTAAGAAGGCTTGCTTTTTCTTTAGTAAAAGCTGATGACAAACACAATTAGCTGAAACCTTTAGCACAGACTATGGGGGCAGGAACAGCCTCCAATGCATAGGGTTTCCTGAGGAACTGGATTACTCTGTCCTCTCAAAACCTGGTTAAGTGAGAAAAAAAAACAACTTCTTGCCCAAGCAAATATAGGGTGGTTGAGGGGAGAGGGTGTTTGATTGGGTTTGAGATTCTTTCCATTCTTCCTGTGTACTAAATTGCATAACTGTACTAGACACTTTCTGAACAAGTAAAATTACCTCAGACAGGAAATGCTGCAAAGAATGCTCCTTCTTACCAGCCTATCTTAGCTTTCTTCTTGTGATTAATCATGAGAAGAAATTCAGTATTAAATTATTCAGGGCTGCCACTGAGCGTGACAAGTTACTGAAGTTACTGTGTTCAAATCAGCAAATCTTCAATATGGCTCATCAACAGATTATAGTCAAAAGGGCAGTGAAAAGACCCTTTATAGGACAGAATGGTTAGGATTGGATGATACTTCTGGAGATCATTTAGTCCAACTTCTCTGCTCAAAAAGCAGAATAAACTAGAATTGGTTGTTCATGACTTTGTCTCCTGGGATGGAGACTTCACAATTTCTCTGGGCCATCTGTTTCATTGCTCAGTCAGTAAAAATGAAGTCATTATTTCCTCTTCTGTTTAAACAGTTTCCTGCATTTCACTTTGTGTTCATTGCCTCTTTTCCTTTCCCTGAGCACCAGTGCACAGTCTGCCTTTTGCCTCCCTTACACTCGACTCCCACCCTACATCAAAAACATTATTCTTGAGCTTTCTCTTCTCTAGGTTTTTATGAGAGGTAATAAACAAAAAGAAGATTCTTACCTTAAGTGAACTGTAAAATTCATCCAACACTAAACTCATAGAACGAGTCAGGTTACTGACATAGGAGGTCTCTTGATTCAGCGCATCCTGGAAAGATTCAAAGTCCTGCATCCATTCCACTGCAAAACTGTGGTCGATTATGTCAGTCTGGAAGGAGAAGGGAAAACATTCAGAAACTTACTCAGAAGTAATAATCTTAGCTGCAAAACTGTTAAGTGGACAAATTTTTTTAAAAATCCATTATAATCCATGTTATTTTCAGAATGTTAATCTTTTCAAAATACTGAAAAGTCTGAAGTTTTGCAAGTTGGTTTTTATCAAACCAACTACATGAATACCTGAAAAGACGACAAACAACCACTCAGGCTTAAGAAGGCAACAGCTGTTTAAGGAAACAATTGCAGGTCTAAAGCCTTCTAAGATTTACTGCAGAGGAGCATTCAAAAATTGCATACTGTACAATAAAATTTGCAGTGTAAATAGTAGATCACATGATTGAGGCCACACAAGAGCAGCCCTCACTGAAATCCCAACCTTTCCTCATTGCTCAGGGGTTGGGAGAGCAAGTGCCACTTCCACGCTGGGCAGCAGCCCACAGATGGGGTCTCTATAAACATGAGCTGTGTTCTGACCCAAAGAAATTACAACCCCAAATCAGTGCAAGACAATGGACACAAACAGGTGAGATGGTGCCACAGTTTTACATGGATTCATATGCAGTCTATTAAAAAGTTTCATAAACATCTTACCACATGCATATCCAGTCTTAGCACAATATGAGGTGCCTAAAACTCTGATATATTTCATTTTCCTGCACCAATGGGAAGGAGAAAGATGAAGTATTGCCTAGCATTACTCAAAATATTTGAGACAGAACTGAATCCACCAAGGCACAAAGCCCTGAGTACTTAGAATTCTACAAATAAAATCAAATCGCCTCTACAAATTTCTTTTTTTCCCTCTGCAAATCTTAAAATTCTAAAATGTTTGGCACTGCACATTTATCAATTTCCCAGGATTCTTCCATTCTTATCAATAGTCAATTTTTTAAAAATAAATTTAATTACATTTTGCTAAAAATTCTTAAAATGCTGTTGCTTTTACTCTTTAGCAAAGGCAAACATTAAATTAAAATGAGGTTTGAGGTTATGACTCCAAAGCCTTGGGCCTACCCTTCTTTACATATACTGATCAAGTCCCACTTTTAGTCTTTTAAAAGGTGTATTTTCTTAAGAGAGAATGATTTTCCTACCTCATGCCTTTTTCTAAGGGAGAAAAAGCTTAGTAGGTTATTCTAAAATTTTTGTCTAGAGTTAGAGAGAAAACAGCATACAAAACCTTGCTCAGTAAGCAAGCAGGTACCAGAACATGGTTTGGGTCACTGGGCAGATGGGTGGAGCTGGGGCACAGCACAAACTAACATTACTTGGCTGGTGTGAGGGAAAATGGCACAGTCAAGGCATGGCCTATGGGAAATGCATGTGTGTGCAGAGAGCTTGATGTGCTGGGGATACAAATACAAATTATGTCTGTGGGGAGCAGCACTCACACCAAAAATCTAGTGGGATTCTTTTAATATCTGGAATGATTATGTTTAAAGAGACAGCTGTTAAACTCACAAGCATTCCTTTCAGAGTGTAAGTGCATTACACAACAGTGGATATGTATCTTTAGACCAGCATCTGCCTCGCAGCAAATACCAGATCAAACATCTTCTGCTAAGTTTTGCCTGGTATAATATGTGGGACTCCTTCTTCAAAACATGCAGTGTTACACCATTCCCAGCGTGGGTCATTAGCCTGCTGCTGAGCAGAAACAGCAACAAAGACAAATGTTAAGTGGGAAAAGGGCATGTCAGAGCAGATTCCATAACGACCTCCCTCTTACATTACAGGGTTAAGGTCCCAAACGTGTTTCAAAGTGTTGGTATCCTCTCCCACTTGAGGGTTTGGGTGCAACTGCCCATCCCTGATTATGCTTGTGCATTAAAGACCCCTTTTAGATTTGGTTGTCAGCTTGTAGCCCCCTCCAAGTCTCTTCTTTCTAGAAAAACCTGTTATTGTGGTGAAACAAAGACACCATACCAAAGAAGTTAAGCAGAACAACGTCCCACTAAGAAATGGAAACCAGAGCTTTAACTTACTTTGTTCATAACTACGATGAAAGGTAGCTTTGTCTTGTACAGGATACTGGGCAGGAAAACACAAAATGAAAGTTTAATGTTAATTTAAAACTCACTAGCATATAAAGGAAGCATAAGGCAGACAAGACTTGCACAGAACTAAATACATTTGACATCAAAAGATAATTGTTTTCCTCCGCACCATTTAGAATGTAATTTTCATCCAGGTTCTGCTTACAATTGTTGAATAAAATATGCCTCCCCAAGATGTAAGCACACATCTGTGAGACAGAAAATTTCTGACACACTCAGTTGATTTTGGTTACCATTTTCTATGACTCTCGGATCCTAGTTTGTAATTCCCTTTGCATTTTGCATTTGACTCAGACCTCGGGTTCTGAGAGACTGTGAACTGAGCGATGAATTCAAATAACACAGAACATCTCTAAAGAAAAACTACCTCGACACAAGAGCTCACGCATTCATTTCACTGTGTATGTGCTATCACCTGTTGTTCAAACTAATGTCAGAAAATGCAGCTTGCAGTAAGACACATTTTGCACACTGTTACACAGCTCCTGACCTTGATATAAGGATTGCAAGCATTTTTGAAAAGCTTTTACCAGCATTTACCATGAATTACAACAGCTCTAGCTATGCTGATCATTCTATAGGTATTTAGTCCCTGATTTAACATGAAACAGGTAAATTCATGTATGAAAATGAATACAATAAATCAAGAACTCCTTGCTATGCTGAACTCAAATCTTGAAGAATCTCTTTAAGTATCAATAACATTGAAAAACAGAATAATAAACTACATGTTTACAAGAAGGAACTTAAACGAGACTACCTTGATAAATCTTAGATAAATGGGTTTATAAGCAATAGGTAGTGTTAAATCTGTTTTAAGCAGCAGTCATCATGCCAAAGTCTCGTGGGTTATTTAATGCTTTCAGTGGGAGTTTTGAGCCAATGACCTCCAGATGTCCATTGGCACCTAAATTATTCTGCTTTTTCAATGACAAAACAACTAAGAATAACCAAGCCAGTAGGTTAAGTGGATATGAGACACCCAAGTGCAAAACAAACCACACCCTGGGCTGCATCAAAAGCAGCATGGGCAGCAGGGTAAGGAAGCTGACTCTCCCTTTCTACTCTGCTCCCATCCCACCTGGAGCACTGCATCCAGCTCTAGAAACCATGATACAAGAAAGACATGGACCTGAAAAACAAGCCCACAGGAGGCCATGTAAACCATCAGAGAACTGGAAGGAGTTTCTTATAGAGACAGGCCAGAGAGTTGGGATTGTTCAGCTTCAGAGAAGCTTTATTGCAGATTTTCAGTACAAAAAGAGGTTTATAAGAAAAACAGAGTGACTTTTTGTCACTCCCGGGTTTTTCGAGTTTCCTGTGCTTTCTGGCACTGATCCCCTGGAGAACACTGCTTTTGATCTGAGGCCTTGGAGAAGGCTTCTAAATTTGAGTGATGGAGTTAAAATCACTGGTGTGTAGTTAAATAAGAGTGTGTGCTTTCACATGGTAAAGAGTTTTAAATTTGAGGTTTTACAGTATAGTAATAGGTATGGGATAAGATGGAGAATTTTGGGTGGTGTCTTTTTCGGTGCTCGTATTCCTTCTTCTCCATGGGTTTCAGGTAGTAGTTTCTGGTTGGCCAGTCAGTGTCACACTGAGGGTCATGGGAATTTAGTTATTGGGTTAGAAGGGTAAATAATATAGGTGTTAATTCTCTATTGGACTGATTAGCTTTAAGAGACCTTGTAGCAGCTGGATCTTCCTCCATTTTTTCCTCAATTCTAGCTGGTGGCTAGAAGTGCTGCTGAATGCTCTGTAGTTTTTGATAAAGATTTAATAAACAACCAAGACTGAAAACAAGAAAATCCGTTTCCTTCGTGTATTTTTTTATCCTGGCTCTGAGTGAAGGCAAAAGAGACTGAGACAAACCACTAATTAAGTGGTGCAAAACTCTCACCACTGCTACAACTTTTTTCCAAGGCTTGTAGTGACAGGATAAGGGATAATGGTTTTAAGCTGAAAGGGACATGCTGATAAATTTTTTCATAATGACAGCAGAGAGATATTGGAGCACAGTGCACAGGGAAGCTGTGGTTGCCCCATCCCTGGAAGTGTTCAAGGCCAGGTTGGATGGGGCTTGAACCAACCTGGCCAAGTGGAAGGTGTCCCTGCCCATGGAAGAGAGCGTGGACTAGATGGCCTTTAAAGGTCACTTTAAACCCAAACTATTCCATGATTCCCCTTAAAAATAACTATTAAAGAGACACAGCAATTGAAGCAGATGGGCTACATTTACAGTTTTTCTTACCTGCAGGCATACAGCATGTTGGACATAAAAGTGATAGGGTTAGTACTGCGAGAGGTGTCCATCACATAGACAACAACTGAAGGAAAAGAAGAAGCCTGGGAACACAAAGTCAAAGTTTAATTAGAAGCACATTGCTCCACAGCCAGGTCATTCACACAACTTCACTGTTCAGTCAGTCAAAAGCACTTACCAAGGCCTCAGTTATGATGGTTCCCGATGCTGACCAAGTAAATACCTCAATTTGCCCTGGTGTGTCAATAATAACATACCTAGTAAGAAGTTACCCCCAAACAACAATAAGACAAAATTAGTTAAGCACAAGGTCCTGTTCTGACTAGATTATTACCACCATACAATGGCAAATGACATTATAATTCTATAACAGATGAGAAAAGCTTCTCCCAAACACTAATGAGATTTATGGGCATGCCTGAAAATCTCCTGTGTGAATTTTATAACTGAGAAGCATGTACTCTCATGAGTTGAAGGCATCAATTTGACAGACAGCTACTAGTGCAAAATCTTCAGAAAAATAATTAATTGCTGCCTGTTAGAACAGTGTGTAAGAAAATGACAGTCTAGTGGAATACAAGAAAAGCAGGACTGTAATAAGCAGGCTTTCATTTGATGTATTCAAAGAAAATCTAGTTTATCCATTCCATGCCATTTTCCACATTCCAAATTTATACCAAGGCTGAAAAAAACAACTAGAAAACATTCAGAGAAGCTTTTTAGAATTTTGCAATTTTCCCACAATGATCCCAGCAAAGCACAACTCAGTAGAATGTACTCACTTGGATGCATTTTGTCTTTTTTCAATAAACTTCATCACCTGATTGAAAAGGCAGAAGTATATTTTGTATTTAGGCTCACAACAGGAAACTTTCAGCTTAATTTCATAGCAGAAACTAGCTTAACAGAAACTACATTGCACAGCTGCAGGTGAATATCAAAAGGTTAAAATCTTTATGCTTTTCAGAGAGTGAAAATGCCCTACTAAGGAGGGGTGAAAAATGCTCAGACCCTGCATAGGTCAAAGACAACCTTGATTTTGTGTGTGTTCTAGTACCTGGCTAAAGAAATTAGTACCTAACTAAAGGCAGTTGTTCCCTGCCTCTTCACCAAGAGATTGTCTCAATATCTGACATCAGTCCCCACCCCAGAGCTGATTTAATACTGTGATTTAGGAGGGCTGTCAATTATCAAATAACTCTGGGTTTCTAGAAGTGAGCTTCCCTATTTCAAAACCAGAGCATTCACATGAAAGATTTAATAGGAAACATGGTGCAACAACAGTTCTATACAAAGACTGAAGAATGTTCCACACATGTGGCTTCTTAATTTGACTTTAAAAAAAGCTGAAAAACTGAAATCTCTCACATGAAAGCTAATGTGCTCTGACAACACTGTAAAATACATGCTTTTGTATGGAGAGTAAACCCCCAGAAACACTAGAGCACCAACCAAACACAGTGCCCTCTGAGACTTGACATACACAAAACCCCTCCATCTCCAGCACAGCATCATAGAACAGCACATAGAAACAACCTTGTACCTGGTCAAATCTTGTAGCAAAGAGATTGAGAGAGGTCACTATTCCTCCATTTGGGCCTAGCCCATATCTGATGCTTCATTTAGGAAAGCAGATGATTATGCAGACCCGAGAGGTTGTCTTTGTCAACTGTGACAACAGATGCACACTGGATACCTTGAGATCAAGGGACAATAGCCCTAATATATGATTATGACTTCTAAGTCATTCAGCAGGGTAAGAAACACTCTCTTACTCAAACACGTGCAATTGACAGAAGGAAGAGGGACTACGTGCCTCTCCTTGCCATTTCTGTTTTAACTGCACAAGAACCAGCATTGACTCATAACATTCTGACTACTCTCAATATCCACACATGAGACCAAACATCCTCTTTAGGCCCTTATTAACAAGAAACAGAAGCTCCAGTAATGCCTAAAGACCCAGTGAAGCAAATAATACACTTACATATTAATTTGAAACCTACATTTAGGATGTTTTGCTGGTACCCCTAAATCAAACAACAGCCAAAATCAAGAATCCTATCCCCCACCACCTTCAGTCTTGTCTAAAATATTAAATATAAGAGACGTACTTACAAGTCAAAACCAAAGACTGTGTGTCACCTCCACCTGCACAAGCTATTACATAAGAGACCAAGGACCTCCACAGCCCTCTGGAAGTGCAGCCACTTTAGTGTAATGTTACTGCACTACAGTCACCAACACCGTGAGCAAGAGCAAACACTCCAATGTCTCTGAGATTCAGAGAGACAACAGTGCTTGATTATGGTCAAATGGAGAAATAGTTTTCTCCATCTACTACAGGCAAATAGGAATTTCCATACTTGTTTATGACAGATAAAATTAGACTAGTTAAAACATGGGGAAAAGGCTTCTGGCATCCACAAAAAAAATCCCAAAAAACCAAGAAAACCAACCAAACAAAACAAAAAAACACAAACAAACAAAACAACAACAACCAAAAAAAAACCAAAAACAAAAAAAACCACCAAACGCAGAAGATACAAGTTCTTTGAAACAACTGAACAAAAAAAAAAGAACACTGAAAAAAAAAAAAGAAAAATCTACATGGGCAGAGTCCCTGTTACTTGTAAAATCTTACTGTTAGGCAGAATAATTTTTAGCACAGGAGAAAATTACCTAAGAAATACCAAATCTTGTAGAACACACATTCCTAATATCACATGCAAGAAATATAGTCAAAACCTCTTGATCCTCATGCAACACTGCATTACTGCAACCCCCTCACCTCCTGCACCTTCACCACAGATTATTTTCAAAAACTTGAAATTTCAAATATCATTATTTAGACAAAGAAAAAGGATACTGTTTCATGACTTCTTTGTACTTCACAGTGTCCCTGATATCTAGGGGAGAAAGACAAATAAGTAGTTTTCCAACCCCCAGCTGGTCACCATCAGCTAACAAAGCGTACCGACCTGTCTGTGTGTTACTAGGATCCAGCAGCTGAACAGATACTCCAGTCATTCCTCAGACAGCAGCGAAATAACTTGTGCACCCACACTCTCTTTCTCATCGTTTGGAGAGGCTGGCTAGCATACTTCACAGTGTAAGAGACAGGACTGTCACAAAACTAGGGACTGGTATGCTCTTTGGAACAGCTAAACATGAAATCTGTTCTATTGCTAAAATATTTCTCTAAAATTCGTGTATTTTAAAGTGCTTTAAAGCTTTTTGTTGATAGTGTATGTGTACGTAGGGAATCAGATCAAATCCGCTAATCCTTTCTCTACTGCCAAAAAATAGCCTCCAGAACCCAAACATCTCCAACCACACCAGATGATATAAAAAAATTGTACGACAGCGTTGGAAGAACGGCTTTGGTTCTAAAAATAACCACATTTAGAGAGGAGAGTTACAATTTAAACAATTAGTCTCCAAGTCCTTCTTTTATTAGAACTTGGACGCCCGTAAGGGAACACAAGCAGCCCAGCTCGTATCCCTGACGCGTTCGCTTCCGCGGAACATTGGAAAGCACTCTCCGCGAGCCGGCTGTGTCCCCGGTTCAGGCCCTGCTCTCTCCTCGGCCGGGCCCGCGCGTCCCGCAGCGCAGCACTCACCGATGTTGGCGGGGAAAGGCAGGCTGTGCACGGCAGGGTCCAGGTTGATCACGTACGGGGGGCAGCGCTGCCCGTGCAAGTGGGCGGCCAGGCGCTGCGGAGAGACGGGGAGGCGTCAGCCCCGCGGGGCACGGGGGTAGGGCAGGGCTCCCCGCAACTCCTGCAGCCTCTCACCTGCACGAAGGTGGTCTTTCCGGAGCCGGCCATGCCCAGCACTAGCACGCACACCGGGGCTGCCGCCGCCGCGGCTCCCGCCGCCGCTGCCATCTTCCCAGAGCCCACTTGTCCTTCCGGGGCGGGGGCGGCCCCGGCCGCGCCGTGACGCACACGGGCCCGGTTGTGGCCGCGCTGCCGCCCGGGACGCACCGCGGGCCCGCGCGGCCTCCCGGCGCTGCACGGCCTGGCGCGGCCCCGGGCGCGCCACAGCAGCGCGGCGGGCTCGAGGCGGCCGCGCCGCCGGGAACGGCCGGAAGCGGCGGGCGGGACCGCGCGGGCCGCGTGGCGCTGACGTGGCGGCGGCACCGGCACCATGCGGGGCGGCGGCGGCGGCTCGGTGAGTGTCCGCGGTCTTTCCGTCAGTGCTGCTGGCGGCTGCCCCGGGGAGCCTGGCTGGTCCGCGGGTCACCGCGGGATGGGCTCCGACGTCGGTATGGCGGGAGCGAGCCGGCTTCCCCGGGACCGCCGGCGGGGCTGTGCGGCCCGGCCCGGCCCGGCCCGGCGCGGCGAGCGGCCCTGAGCGGGCGGGAGCTCCTCCGAGCTCCCGGGGAGCAGCGGCGGGAGCGGCCTCTCTCCGGCCCAAGGCCAGGCCGGCCCCCAAGGCCTCGGGCTGGGCCCGGAACCGGGCAGGAACCCGGAGCAGGGCGCTGCTGGCGCCGGGGCTGCGCTTTGTCCGAAACGCCTTCCTTGCAGGAGGACGTAGTTGATGGAGCGTGCGGGTAGGAACGGGAACGTGGGGCTGGAGCAGGGAGTTCCCCAAAGGATGCTTATCCCTCTCGGGGACAGTGGCGGCCCGCAGGGTGCCCGGTGTCCCTACCGGCACCTTCATCACCCCGGTTCCGTGTCAGCCTCCCCGCCCCGGGAGTTTCTGTGCTGTGCCTCTGCACTGTCTTGGGTGGGTGCTGTGGAGCAGCCCGTCTCCAGCAGCAGCCGTGTTCCACAGTCCCACAGTCCATGGGCAGGTAGAATTCACCACTCTCCATCTTTTCAGGCTCTGAGTCGCTGTTTCACTTTTTCTCACCTGTGCAAGGAAGGTGACTTTTTTGTTTTCCTTATGCCCATCCGTTGGGCATTCCTGCACACGTTACGTGTCTGTTCTTTAAGCAGGGAGGAAACTGTATAAATGAAAAAACACACAGAACTTAAACACCACCTTCTGTAGATGTTTCGTCCATAATTGCTGTTATTAACTTGTCAGAAAGGAAAGCCTCACAGATCATTTTCACTCTCCTTTTTTATTGCAGATCCTTAACTGCCACCAAAGTGGTGGCACACTAGTCTTCACTCTTTTTTTTAGTTATAAAACCCCTGTGAATCTTGAAACACATGCCATGTTTGTCAGTAATTTCAGTTCTTCTAATCGTAGTTTAAGCCAGTGATTTTGCAGTAGACTATGCCTGCCTGTTTATTCATTTTTATCATTGTAACCTCATAGCCCTGATTTATTCTAGCTGCCTCTCAGTGAGGTTTCTACACATTCCTCATGTGGGGATTTCCCAGACACTGCTGTTGACACTACTGTGTGGGTGTAAATAATGCAAATACAAACATTCAATTGACTTTACTTCCAAAGGAGACAAGATTTGATTGTAAGGTCATTGATCAAGAAGTTATGATTTCTCTCCTTTTGCTTCTCTGACAATTCCATGAGACTCTGGGGCTGGAGGCCCAAGGAGAGCCTGACACTCCATGGGCAGAGTTTAATCATTCGTGTATTGGTATCAGTGCCTGCTGCTCAACCTCTTAACTGGTGGTTGAGGTGTCTCTCACCATTGATAGTGTGCATCATGTTCTTCTGTAAAGACAGGTAATTTAGCCATCATTTCTCTTTTCTTTTCTTGTATGTATGGTTTTTTGTTTTGTTTCATTGGATTTTTTTGGTTTTGTTTATTTTTTGGGTTTGTTTTCCTTTTTTTGGCTGGTTGATTTTTGTTGGGTTTTTTGGGGTTTCTTTTGTTCTTCCAGTTTCATAGCCAGTTCCTGTACATGGCAAAATACTACCTTTGTTCCCTAGGTTACAGTTTTGGTATTATATATACTTCCACTAGGCAATGATTTTTATTTCCTCGCGTTTATAACTACTATTTTTGTCCTGAGTTTTCTAACTAAGAATGGCATCCAGTCATGATTAGTATTTAGAAGAAGGTGGTGGTATGTGATTGTCCACATGCTAGGAGCAACTACAGCAAATGAGTTGTTCATATCAATTTATAAATGTACTTTTACAAAGATGTGTTAAATTGTATGTCTTAATGGGAGCATAGGAAGTGATAAGTGACTAAAAAAACTTTGTTAAGTAAGAAGAAGGATTCTGCGATGTGGCTAAAGTAAACATCTGGGCAGATGATGGAGTATGATAGTGAGATAAGAAATGAAGGCATGAAGGAGACTAGAGACAATATTCTTGGCAGGGTAAATGCAAGAATTATTTCATTAAGGAAAAATAAGTACTGTATAAAAACTAACAAATTTGTGTCTAAAATATTAGTATCAAGTGGTAAAGTGTAGGCAGAAAACGTAGGGGTGAGTTTACTGAAGACAAAGAGCACTCCATCATGTTCTATTGCAAGGGGAAAGATTGGCTTTCATATGGGGAGTGTGGAGGGACTCATCCATGTTTTGATTTCTGTTCCAATTCAGCTGGAGTTGCAAAGGTTAAGCACTTCCAGTTGCAGAAAACAGTGGTTTGTTTTTCAAAGTGTGGTGTATGCACATCCACAAAGTGCAGGCAGTTGTGCTTGGCTGCATAGTGAAACGTTAAAAGAAAACAAATGATGCTGCTAATGTGAATTGTTCTGCCTTGTTAGGACGACGCCAGGACTGGACATCACAGACAGCAGAAACTCAAGAAGTCCTTGGGAAATAAGAAGTATGTAAATTTTTTTTGTCTAGTTTAATTGAGAGCAAGAAAAAAGCTGAGAGAATCCTAGTGGAAAACCATATCTGGTCTTTATATAATACTCTGAATTTCAAGAGCTGCAGCAGTTTTAATTAGTGTGTTGAGAGTCTCAGCTGACTTCACTTATTGATTTGTAGGAAAAGTGCTTTTCTGACACTTCAGTGTATATTAGCTTTCATTTATTTTTTAAAGGATTTTAACATTGTGAAGATAAATATTTTAAGTTCAAGACCAAATGGTGCTCTGAAACCTATGTATTTTGGGTGTGATTGCAACTTAAAGACTAGAATTTGAGAAATCCTCTCCCCATGCTTCTGAAGTGCCTCCTGAAACATAGTATGTAATGACATGTATGTGCCATCAGGCCCCCCCTTATTAATTCCTGGATTGATTTGTTAAAAGGTGAGCTCCATAGCTCACAGAGTATTAATAGAATGGCCATCACAATCATCACTGGAGTGATCTAGTTACTTCAGTTAGTAATTGTAGTAGCAGTGGGATACATTGCAAAATGTTTCTGTTCCCTTTCTTTCCTCTTTACATAAATGGTGTTTGCCCAGAGAATAGGTATTCTGTGTTTCTTTGACACTTCATTCAGGTTGCTGTCATGTACAGGAATGTTGATGTCCAGGCATTTCAAGGCCTGAGAGAAATACTTTGGAACAGTGAAGCAAAGTTCCCTCTGATTTCTAGGAAAAAAATTCAGTGCTGCTGATTAGTCTAAAGTAGTCTTAATGTAGTATGATTTGTAGGATATACTGGAAGGTTGTCTTCATTGCTGAAAGCCTTGCTAGTTAAAATTCTTTAAATTAAAATCTTGAATTGTGTAGTGCCAGCCCTGGCTCTGGGAATAGAGACTGAAGGAGATCTTGCCCTTTGTGGAATGGAAAATGTCTCTTTTGTAATGATGGGCTGCAGAAATCTTCTTCTATTCCAAGGATAAATGCATATTTTTAAATTAAGATTCATTTGTGCCTCCTTCTAAAGTTGTAAATTTGAGGCAGAAAGAATATTTTTTTTCTGTTCCTTTTGAGAGCTTACTAATGTTATTATCTAAAAGATGTACTGAAAAACAGCACTGAGAATGTTTTATCTTGCTGGCACTTTACAGTTCCCAAAACACAGGAGATTCAGTGAACTGTGAGATTCATTTTTAGAATACTTGGGAAGATGAAAAGTCTGTCAAGTTTATTGTGATTGTGTGTGTATGCATCGTGTACAACTATGCATCCATATACACAGGAACTCAACTTGATGTTTTCCAGGTCTAAGCAGCTTGAGGAGGTGGAAGCTGCTGATGTGGAGGTGAGCAGTAACGGTGATGAGGCAGGCAGCAGCACTGCTCCTGCCTCGCCGGAGGAGCCGGCGGCCCCGGTGAACGGCAGCGCGGAGCCGCGCAGCAAGCGCGCCATCCGCAGGCCTGACTACTGGCTGGAGATGAGAGGAATGAAAAACACTGCCAGCGAGTCTGCAGAAACAAAAGGTATTTATCACTGTTAGGCCAAGGCAAAACTGATTTTTTTCTCTGGTTTTTCAGTGGAAGATTAGTTTGCTCCTAAGAGACATGCTGCAATTCAAACAAAAATTACAAGCTTGCTAGTGCTGCTCATGTATTAGAAGAAATGAACTTCTGCCTCTGCACAAATATGAGTACAATACTCTGACATTATGCAGTTCCTTTTGAGTGACTTGTCTATTAGTCATTCTGTGACTAAACTCAGTTCTGTCTATAGAAGAGGTAAGTATAAGTGTTACACCAGTCATATCAGAAAGAGCTTTAAAAATAGAACCATCAACACTAAAGATGTGGCAAAGTGGACCATTCAGCAGTATTTGGGATTAGACACAGCTTTTGTGATTGGTAGATGATTATTTTTTAAGAATGTCTTTTATTTTCCCACATTTTTCAGTTATAATTTTCTGATTTAGAATGGTTTGGGTCTTAGGTTATTGTAGGAGCATTCAGATTTTGTGGCCTAGGAGCTGTTTTCCAAACTTATTGTGGGGCAGAGAGTCAAAACTTCAATCTTCTTTAATGCACTATTCTTCTTACCTGTAAGTCAGGATCCATGTTCCATCCTGTTCTGGGGAGGGGCAAATTAGGTAGCTTGATGGAAGTGAAATTGCTGTAGCTTCACGTCCCCAGATCCAGTCAGTAGCAAGACTGACTGTTCCTGTAGGAACACACACAGACATACAACAGACATAAACAGGAGCCACCCAGATCAGCATTCACACAAACAGCACAAACAGCCTCCATTCTTAAATACTCAATCTGCTCAGTTCCTGTTCTTTGGATCCCAGTCTCCTCAGTTGCTGGTCCGTGGATGTACTGGCCCCTGAGGCCCACAGAGCTGTGCCAGCAGAGGGTGAAGGCCTCCTTACATACAGGCTCATGCTCACAGACCCTGCTTGGTGTCAGACGTGACAAGATTTGTATACTAGTCACCTATTTACAAGCAGGTGTTCTTTGCTGTCCTCTTACACCTCTATTTTGCCACACTTGATCAACCCCAGATCGGGTAATTCTCTCCCTTTACCTCTCTTTGATACCACTCTTAAACATCCTAAGCTTCTGTAGTCCTGAATTGTCTCCACTCAGATCCCAGGTGCTACATAACCCTAGGTAGTAGCACCATGCTCTCCCTTCTCACTCTTCCCCCCTTCCCTATTTCAAAGGGTGTTTCTGAGAGAGGTTCCCACTGACTTATCCTTGTGGGTTTCCTGGAACAGGCCCAGAAGGAAGCTGTCTGTTTTTTAAGGCCTATAATTGGTGTTCCCTGACTATTGTGCTTCTCTGCTCATCTGTACTCGTGGAGATAACACTTTGATAGGCTTGGAAATATTCAGGGCAGGCATGATATTATTTGGGTTTCTGTATGTTCCTTTTTGTGTTAGTGCGGGTGAGGGTTTTGTGACATAACCTAGCACTTTCTGTCTCTGTTCCTGAGGATTATTTTTCCAGACCATGCTGTGGCACTGTTTCTTCCATACCTGCTGTATCAGAGTACTGTGGGCCTAAATGTTACTGAGTGAGAAGGCTGTATTCAGTTCACTGGTGTCTAGGTGCCTCACAAGAGCTACTATTTTTTTTACTAACTATTGAATACAAAGATAAGATGAGGCAGCAGTAGACTTAAAGCTGTTGTGCAGACTGAATACTGAGACTGAAGCATATCTGTTCTTACTTATCAGGAGAAGTACCATTGAAAGGCAAGAGGAAATCTGAGCAAAGGGAAGGCAAAGATGTTAAAGACTCTCCCAGGAAGAAGCAGAAGATTTCAGGTAATACAAATAACTTGTAATCCCTAATTACAAGCCTCCAGGTACCTCAGACTTCTCTGCCCACATGGCATCTTCTGGAGTCTTCAAACTCTATTTCTGATTCTGAATATTTTGTTCTAGGAGACCATTGACTAGTGTCTGCTTAATCAGTGAGAGGTGATCTAATTTCAGTCTGTCTTAGAAGTCCAACAAAGGGAGGGAGGAAGAGAATTATGGGAAGTAAAGGCCAGTCTGCATAATTTCAGTTTCCCAAAAGATTGTAGACTAAATTATCATATGCATTACTTGTAAATATCTGGAGATTGAGTAACTGGTAACAGCAATATGGGTTTGTTAAAAACAAGTGAAACCCGAATGCTTTTTTTTTTACCACAAAGACCAAAGGGAGAAATGCTTGACACCATAGGTCTTTCATTCCTTCAAAAAGTTTGTCAATCACTGGTTATATGCAAAAGAAGGGGTACAAGTGGTGAAAGTAGGAGCAGATGACACAGAAGTGTACATTTACAAGTATGAAGTTAGGAAAGCCAAAGCCAGCCTGGAGTTGAATCTAGCAAAAGATGTGAACAATAACAAGAAAGAATTCTACAAATACATGAACAGCAAATGGAAGACCAAGGAGGGTGTGAGTGTACTGCTCCTCAGAGCAGGGGAGCTGGTGACAAATGACACAGAAAAGGCTGAGGTACTCAGTGCTTTTTGTACTTCAATCTTTATCAGTTAAAGGAATTCTTCAGGAATCCCAGGAGCCTGAGACCAGACAGAGGGAAAGTCTGGAACAAGGAAGTCCTACACTCAGTGAAAGAGGTCAAGGTTAGAGCACTTAAACAAACTGGATTTACCAAATCACTTGCCAGTAGTCTTGGTTAAGTGGGAAGATATGAGAGGACGGGAGGTTAGTATCTGTGATCCCCATCTGCAGGAAGGGTCAGCAGGAGGATCCAGGAAACTACAGACATGTTGCTCTTGCCTTAGTGCAAGAGGTCTTGAAGATTATCTTGGGTACTGTCATGGCATCTGTAGGACAACATGGTGATCAGGCCCAGGCAGAAAGAGTTTAGGAATGGCAGGTACTACTTGACTAACCTGATGTCCTTCTGTGACAAGATGATGCACCTAACAGATGAGAGAAATGTTGTTGGTGTTATTTACCTGGACTTTAGTGAAGCCTTCTGAAACCATTTCCCACATCATTCTTCTGGAGAAACTGGATGCTCATGGCTTGGACAGGTGCACTCTTTGCTGGTAGAAAATTGGCTTGATGGCTGGGCCTAGAGACTCATGGGGAGTGGAGTGACATCCACCTGGGGCTGGTCACCCATTGTCTTCTCCAGGGCCCAGTATTTGGCCAGTCCAGTTTAATATCTTTATTGATGACCTAGATGGGGGGATTGAGTGCACTTTCAGTAAGTTCACAGATGACACCAAGTGGGGTGGGATGTGGATCTGCTAGAGAGCAGGAATGCTCTGCAAAGGAAGCAGGACAGGCTGGTATGATGGGCAGAGGCCAACAGTGTGAGGGTCAGCAAGGCCAAGTGCCAAGTCCTACCCTTGGGTCACTATAACACCATTAAGAACTCCAGGCTGGGACAGAGGAGCTGGAAAAACCCCTCCAAGTGTTGGTGAAGAGTGGCTCAACACAAGCCCAGGTGGGCAAGAGGCCAGACTGTGGCCCCTGGGCTGTGCCAGCTCTGGGGTGGCAGCAGGGCCAGGGCAGGGCCTGTCCCCTGTGCTGGCACTGCTGGGGCACCTCCAGTGCTGGGGGCAGCTCTGGGCCCCTCCTGACAGGAGAGCCCTGCAGGGGCTGCAGCGTGTCCAGGGAAGGGAACGGAGCTGGGAAGGGGCTGGAGCCCCAGGAGAGGCTGAGGGAGCTGGGAAAGGGGCTCAGCCTGGACAAAAGGAGCCTCAGGGGCACCTTGTGGCTCTGCACAACTCCCTGACAGGAGGGGACAGCCAGGGGGGGTCGGGCTCTGCTGACAAGGGGAAATGGGCTCAGGTTGCTCTGGGTTTAGATGTGATACTAAAGATGGGAGCAGTTCTTTGCCCCAGAAGGGCTGTCCTGCCTTGGCACAGCCACCCAGAGCAGTGGTGGAGTCCCCATCCTGGAGGGATTTGAAAGGTGTTTGGATGTGGCACTTGGGGACAGGGGTTAGCAGAGGCCTTGGCAGTGCTGGGGGAACTGTTGGACTTAATAATCTTGGAGGGCTTTTCCAGCCTAAACAGTTTATGATTCTACGTCCCATGGGGCCTGACAGGTTGCACTGAGTACTGGAAGCTGGGTAATGTCATTGTGAGGCCACTCTTGATTATCTTTGAAAGGTCATGGTGACTTGGAGAGGTTCCTGGAGGCTGGAAGAGAGAAAATATCACTCATGTCTTAAAGGACAGAGAAAAGGAAGATCTAGAGAACTACAGGCCAGTCAACCTCACCTCAGTCCCTGGGAAGCTGATGGAAAGAGTCATCCTGGAAAGCATTTCCAAACACATGAAGGACAAGATGGGGTTTTGGAGTAGTCAGCATGGATTCATGCAGGGAAAATCATGCTTAAATCAACCTGATAGCCTTCTACAATGAGGTCACTAGGTTGGTGAAATAGGAGTATAGAAAGATGGTTCACTGTCTGTCCCTATATTCAATTCTAACTATTGTTTTTGTCACCAAGGACTTGGAAGTATGTAGACAGCACAAATCTGAAAGTGACAACAAGTGTATTGGAAAAAAAGGCTAAAGTGAAAGTGGTCTTGACAATAGAGAAACAATTTAAAAATGGAGCAGAGAACAGTGTAAAATTAAAGATGATAATAGTTTGGAAAGAAATAGTGTCACAGCTGAAACACAAAGAACAGCCTCCAGGAGTGAGTGCTTCAGAAGAAGGTTCAAGATCGCTAACAGATCAGAAGCTGACTAGAGACCAGCAGTGTCATAGCTGTTTTTAAGAAGGCAGATGTTAGACTGAGAGGTTTGAGCAGGAATGTAGACTTCGTGGAGTAAATTGCCATGTGAAGTAATTATTTTGCTCTAATGCAGGGTCACCATGAAGTGCTGTTTCCAGGAGGAGGCACTGCAGTTCAGGAAATGTGTGGGACAGTTGAAGAGGACAGGGAGATGAGAGTAAACAGCAGAACCCATACTGGAACAATAAGAGATTTTTAGTCTAACAAAGACAGGAATGAGTAGAGGAATGAGACTCTCCATGTTGGTTGTCATCAAATGGACTCAGACAAACTGTGCACAGAGGATGTTTCAGTGTGAAGAGTTCCCATCACCTGAGCTTTGTGTATGAACAGCCATAGAACTTACAAATATTTGTGTGGGACTAATGCCTGCCACTAAAAATAGATTTTGAAAGGGAGTAGGAAACATAATCTTGACATTGCTTTAGGAAAAAAAAAAAAGTCATTTAACATTTCTGAGTAACTTTGAGATAGGAGACTAAATAGCAGCCGCCTTCTAGCAAAAAAATCTGCTTTTTATTGTTAAAAAGCTAGCATAACTGAGTCTTCTGGCTTGCCTTGTTTGTGTTATAACAGGTGAAAAACAGCAAACTGAAACAAAACAAAACTCCAGGACAAAAGGCCACCGTGTTCAGAAAGAGCCTGAAACCTATGACACAGGTAAGAAGAGGCAGTAGCTAAGGAGTGTTTATGAAGCAGATAAAAGATAAATGTGATTCTAGGATTTGAATCTGAGAAACAGCTGTGTTTCTGGTGTTTCCATTCAGTAGTTCACTTTGCTATTGACAAGGAAGAGCTGGCTGCTGTCCTGGCACTGTCAGTACTGCAGAGCAGGACTGAAAGGACTGCACACTGCCTGGGTGTAGTTCCACGTGCTTTTCCCATTGCAAAATGTAATAGTGAAGGGGAAATCACTTTTTGAACTGAACAAAAGCCTGTTAAAATAGTTGCATTACTAAACTCATAAAAATATTTTTAGTTTTTACTCAGCAGAATATGTTTGCAGGAAAACCGTGGTAGCTGTTGCTGCCAGATCATCTTTTCTGGGAATCAGAGACTCAAGCAATCTGTCCTAGAAAAATAAAATTAGCCTTGATTCAGTGAGTGGAATGACTTGATATTTGTAGATCACAGCACTCATTAAACACCCCAGTTTTCTGCCAAGTGCTGTTTGATTCACAAACTTTCCCCCGAGCCTACTGGAGAGGGACAGCCTGGGCCTGTTATTGTTGGGAAAAGAGGAAAGGCTTTGGACCTTGTTATGGTAAGAATTCAGGCAGATGGCTGCTAAACCACTTTCTTCCCAGAACCCATTTCAGTAATTCATAATCCTTGTGGATTATGCCAAACTTTTGCTTGGGATTTCACAAAGTGGCTAGAAAATTAAAACCATGCCAGACTGCTTTTCCCTGGCTGTTGAGTAACTTGGCCTGATGGTCTGTGACTGCTTTTTACTATGGAAACACTTTTGCCAAAAGAAAAGTCTGCTCACCATGTTAAAGTAATTGTGCAACAGAAAACATTTTCCTTAACAAAGGAAAAATGTCCACTGGTGAAGTAGAAGAACGCTCCTTAGAAGGGAATGGTAGATTGAAGAGTGTTAGTGAAGTGCTCTTTGAAAAGGAGTGATGTGTGCCTTGTGACATTACATACCTAAGGCTGTAAATGAGCTACATGTTTTGAGGTGCAGCTGGACACAAGTTTGGTAGCACATGACATGTTTCTTTTTAGGGTGTGCACATCAAAGGAGAAAAAAAAAAATCTTAATGTTAGAACTTGTATTCTAAACATTGTGTTTTGACAGGTAGTATTGAAGAGCAATGGTCTTTGGAGATTCAGGACAAAGGCCGAGTTACCTGTCCAACATGCCGGGCTGTGGTGAGAAAGACTGTAGAAGGACTGAAGAAACATATGGTAAATTGCAGGAAGGTAAGAACACAAGAGATGAGCAATGGTTTCTTTACTGCTCTTCAGCTTATTGATAGAAATGCCTGCCTGTTTTGTGTTGTATTTCAAACCAGTTTTGTCTCATCAGGATGTCCCTGAGCAAGAGTCCTTTATGCATCAGTAAGAATAGTGCTTGGTGCTTCTTGCCCAGCCTTTTGCTGGAGGTTTGGGGTAGTAGACAAGGATGTAGTTATTTCATTGTTCCACTAAATTTTAGACTCCGTAAAATCTGTTCTTAGAAGACAGTTACCAGGTTCAAATAAATTGTTCTGCTCTCCTTCTCCTTTCCCCAAAAGAGTTTTCCACTGCTTTGGTAAATTTACAGTTAAATGCATCATGTCCTTGTTTATTTCTAGGAAATGTTCACATGTCATCACTGCGGGAAGCAGCTGAAGTCTTTAGCAGGGATGAAATACCATGTCATGGCAGACCATAACAATCAGGTAAAACAACTGCTGTGCATCTGAAACTTCTACAGGCAGAAAAGGCTTTGGTCCTTTCCTGGTGCACATAGAAACAAAACATGGAGTGTTTTTTTCAGTGTTACAGCTGTTCAAGTCTAGTCTAACTATTATTTTTCCAGTGAGATTTGACATCTAAAAAACAGTAGAATGTTACCAGAGATGGTAGCCATGCAACATCGTAGAAAGAGGGATGAATTTCTGTTTAGGCTGGTAATAAGTTACATGTAAAAGGCATTCACAATTAGAAGGAAAAAGATTAAGCTGCAATTTTCAGTTCTTTGTTAGAAAGGAGGAGGTTTTTCTACATCCAGAGCAGACTAGATTTGAGATAAAATAGCAAAAGCAGCAATTAGTTATTGTCTCTCTTTACTGTAAAAATATTAATCTAACATTAGATTACAGTCTGCTTTTTTTCTCCACTCTTACTTTAAAGAAGGCAATGTCTTCTGTTGTAGTTGAGAACTTTTGAAAAGGTAATTTGGAAGTTTGCGTAAAGTTCAGATAATTCGCCCTAATTTTTTTTTGCGCAATTCCCAGTAAATTATGTAATTTACTAATTAATTTACTAATACGCTGTATTAGTAAATGATGCAGGTCAGGGATCATGTCCTGGCCCTGAGGATTAGGTCTGTCACTGACTTCTATCTTTTCACTCAGTCTAGGTGTAATATTAGGTAAAGTAGGAAATAATACACAATAACCATCAGAGAGAGAATAAGGAACTTGAGCTGTAGTTTAGCACAGATGAATAACTGTTACAGGCAGTCTGCTTCACTTTAGTCAGGCTAAGTGGAAACAGTAGGACCAGTAAATGTTTAATATGCATCATTTTCTGTCAGTTTACTCCTTTTAAAGATAATTACTTTTTAGTTTAACCCCAGACCATAGCCAAGCCCCATGCAGCCCTTCACACTCTCCCCTACCTGCAGCATGGGGGAGAGAATAAAAGTGAGAAAACTCATGGGTTGAGATAAAGACAGTTCAAAAGGCAAAGCAAAACAAGAAATTCATTCACCACTTTGGCAGGAAGGTCCAGGCATCTCCAGGACCACAGGGCTCCATCACGCATAATAGTGGCTTGGGACAACAAACACCATCACTTTGAATGTCTACCCCTTTCCTCCTTCTTCCCCCAGCTTTATATGCTGAGCATGATACCGTGTGGTCTGGAATACCCTTGTGATCAGTTGGGGTGGGCTGGCCCAGATATGTCCCCTCCCAGCTGTTTGTGCACCCCCAGGCCGCTCATGGGCAGAGCAGTATGAGAAAAGCCCTTAGTGCTGTGCAGGGGCTGCTCAGTGATAGCAAAACCATCTCCCTGCTATCAACCCAGTTCTCAGCACAGATCCAAAACACAGTCCTGTACCAATTGTCATCCCAGCCAAAACCAGCACAGATATAGAAAGTGGTCATTATAATAAGTATATGTCTGTAAAATCATAAGTTGCAGAGATTTAACTATTTTAGAAGCTTTCCTGCCCCAGTGTGTTGAGTAGTGAATTCCCTGTGAGAAGAAATGTAAATGCTGAGCATCCTGTGTTTTTCATTTATCTTTCTGCTGTGTTTTAGCCAGTTGTGAAGGAGGGAGAGGAACTGGATGAGCAGCTCGAGCGAGACCGCCTTCGGAAGGTTTTGAAGCGAATGGGAAAACTAAAGTGTACAAGGGAGGTAAGCTGCATTGTGCAAAGTGTGAATTAAACAGCAGTGGATGCATAAATATAATACATGAGAATGCTGCTGAGTATGCTCTGATGCTGGCCAAAGCAAGATTTATTTCAAGGTCCCAGGTATGCTTTTAAGACAGAGTTGCATAGAATCATAGAATAGTTTGGGTTAAAAATGACCTTTAATAGTTATTTCAGTGCCAATTCTTTGTTGCAGATTTTGTCTGTCTGAATAGACTAACATTAAAGTTTTCTTACCTGCCTGTCTCTGCTCTGTCACGATAACTAATAGTACTTTGGTTAGCAAACTGTGGATCTTGTTCACACTGGTTGTGTAATCCCTTGAAGAACAGTTTTCTTCCATGTATATTTCTTCTGTGTTGACAGGGCTGCACAGGCAGCTTCACCAGCATAATGGGATACCTATATCATATTAAAAAATGTGGGAAGGCTGCTTCTGAGCTGGAGAAGATGGCTATGAAGTGCCATCACTGTGGGAAAGCGTACCGATCGAAGGCGGGCCTTGTCTACCACCTGCGATCCAAGCACGGGCCGGTGAGTGCACCCTGCAGTGCTTATCAGGGACTCTGAAGGGACTCAGCCACTCACACTTGAGGCACCTGTAGGCTTTGTCTGCTACTTTGTTGGTTAATTACAGATCACAATTATTTGCATTTTTCCTGCCCCTGGATTATTTTGTCCTTGATAGTTTCCTTCTAGCAGCAGCTGTTGCTTTTCTATGACTAGAAGGAAGTTTTTAATAGTAAATCAGCATGGCAGCAGTAAATGACCTGACTTTTGCTCCATGGAAGAGTGATGCTAACATAACTGATGAGATGCTTTCATTTGCTCTTAAAAGACTCACCATTGGAGCAGAACAGGCAGTCTTATTGTCCGTGAGGGTTTTACAGTGAATGATGGAATACCTTTCAAGACTAGCAACTGCATGAAGCTCTCTGCTTGAGCCTCACTGCTGTGATCCCTGTGAGCAGATGTGGGGGTCTTTCTGAATAGTGGGATGCGCTTCTGTCCTGTGTCTGTGACAGTAAACCATAGCTGCTGCAGCCCATTTATGAGGGATTTGGCAAAACATTTATTCCCAGTATTTACTGTAACTGAAACAGGAAGTAGTGAAAGAGGCTCACCTTTTTGGGCCTTCATTGCAGGTCACTTTCCTCCATGAGGAGAAAACAGAGAACCTGAAAGAAATTAAACGGGAGCAAAACAACTCAGGCAGAGTTCAGAGGAGATCTGCAAAGGTGGCAATCTACTATCTCCATGAGCTGGCAGGAGAAGAGCTGGCCAAAGAGTGGCCCAAAAGAAAAGTTCTGCAGGACTTGATTCCAGATGACCGGAAGGTACAAGGCCTTAAAAATTATTTATAGGGTTCAAATTTATACCTCCACATCTGATGAGTCTTGTACTAGCTCCTACCCCATGTTTATGGCACATGGAGAGCAGTATGTTATGTGGGGGATTGGGTTCTGCTCTCTCTCGTTTAGATTACAGTATTTCTGCAGCAGCAGTTGCTGTGCAAGTGTTTTGTTCAGGCAAGCTGTAGTGACTGTAAATGACTGTTGCTGGAGTTCTCAGTGGGCACATGATGTTGCTCACAAGATCACTCCTGTCATGCTATAAGGTCCCAGCAATCCTTCCAGTCTCTCATACATGCTGTGGTATTTCACTGTGTTTTAGACTTCAGTTTCCAGTGGCGTCTTTTAGGAAAATGGTGCTTTATGATTTCAGTGGGGTAGGTACATTTAGAGGAATTGTTGTAGTCAAGGCAATGGGAATTTTCAGATTCTGATATTGTGGGGGTTTTCCAGGTTCAGTTATGTTTCTAGAGAGTTGGTGAGACACGAAAACATTGATTATTGGGAGTTTGCCTGTTAGAGTAGGAGAAGAGATAGCACTACTGTCTCAGCCTAGAAGGAAATTCTGCATAGCCAGCATTACTTCCAGCTCTCGATTCCATCTTTGTCTCAGCTGAAATACACTCGTCCTGGACTGCCCACATTTAGTCAAGATGTGCTGTGCAAATGGAAAACAGAGATAAAGATGTACCGAAGAGTCCACTGCCCAAATCAGGTAATCCTTAACTGTTTCTGAAGCCCCAGAGGGGACAGATTTCAGGTATGTATGAGCCAACAGCTTTCCACAAGCTTGAAAATGCAGCTGGTCTCTCTGTGGGAGACAAATCCTGCTCCATCTCTATATGGTTGTTTAGTGTAATCAAGACCCTGTTTAGTCTTGGGGACGTCTGGGGATGCTCCCTTTGTCTTTTGCATGAAAGTGCCCTGGGGATGATCCTTTTGGGAATGTGTATGAACACTTGAGAGCCAGTAACTTGGTGTCAGACTGATACAGTTTTCTCATCCAGGTGGGCAGTTGGTCCATTTGGAGGTTTAAGTAGTGGAAAAATGACAGGCCCCTGCCTTTCTATCTAAATCTAATCATAGAAGGAAGGAGTAGAGGTGGAAATACAAGAGTAAAGAGACTTTATCTGGAACAGCACCTAAGTTTTCTTCATTGCACTCAACCAGCTTTAGGCCCTTTTCTACCTGACCTTGAGCATTTTGAGGGATGGGGCAGCCACAGCTTCTCTGGGCAGCCTCTACCAGGGCCTCACCACTCTGACAGGGAAGAATTCCTTCCCAGTATCCTATCTAGTCCTGCCCTCTGGCAGTGGGAGGCTTTTCCCCCTTGTCCTGTCATTCCAGGTCCTTGTCCAAAGTCCTCCTCCAGCTCTCTTGGACCCCTTTAGGCACTGGACAGCTTAGTTTCTTACAATGCCTTACAGCAATCACCAGTCAGATCCAGTGAGAGCAAACAGCCCCGTTGGTGGAGGTGGTGGACATCTCTGTGTGATGCATGCTGTCAGACAGCCAAGGGTCAGTGGCAGCTGCTCTCTGGGTTTGTTGAAGAGATGATGTCTTCCCCCTGCCCCAGCCCACCCCAACCCACCCCCAGCACTCTCTCCCCAGTATTCAGGCTAGCATCATCTTCAAGTATCAGAAATGCAGCACCATTCTGTATGTGGAGCTGTCTCTAGAGAACAGCTGTCCTGTGTCACCAACCAGTAAGCAACATGTCTTGCCCTTTAACTGAGACCAGGGATGTTGGATGCTGTTCTCCTGCTCTGTGCCACTAGAGACATGAGCAGTGCAGGAGGGAGAAGTGTCTTGTTACCTGCCTAGTGTGCTGTCTTTGAAATTCTTCTCTGTTGCACTTCAGGCAGAAAGCAAACTATAATTTTCGTCAGGTTGTTGATAGAGCATGAGTGTAACTGTCACAGGACTCTCTTTATGATGTCCAAGTGTGCTCAGAAACTGGTAATTTAAATACTAAGCTTAATGAAAATTTAAGTCTTCTAATGGTCTTTTTACCAAAAGCTTTCTGACTTTGGAGGATTGGTATCTGCCTCCCTCTACCTCTCTTTTGTGCTTTTGGGATTGCCCTCCAGACATAATAATGTTCTGTTGACCAGGAAGAAATGATTTCTTGCTAGCATGTTGTTCACATGTTTGTTTGTTTTTTTTTTTTTACTGTTTCAGGGTTGTGAATCTGTGTATGGCAGTGTCTCAGGACTCAAGTCTCACCTTGGCACATGTACCTTGGTTGGTAGCCTTCCTCTTAATAGCCCCACTGTCCCTGTCCCTCTGATAACCCTTTGTTCAAGCTCTTGTCCTGCCATCTGCGAATCTGAGATCCTCACAAGTTCATGGATTCATATCATGGTTTGGGTTGGAGGGGGTCTTAAAGATCATCTCATTCCAACCCCCAATTTAGGTGCTCCCCTATGTGCTAAGGAGGTTGCCATTGCAAACAATACTTGAGACCAGGAGGAAACAAACACCTTAATGGCATTCCTTTTATTGACACAGCAGTTTTACCTGTAGATTCAGAGCTACAAGAGCAGTTTTTCCAGGTGCACTGCTGGAGATGGTATGGCATCTCAGAGAGCAGTCCTATGCTTCGTGGGCACAACTGCTCACTTAAGTCAGTGCTCCTGTGATGCCTAAGAGGCTACCTAGAAAAGAGGCTGGACAGTGTCAAAGGAATAAAGTAGGCATTTATTAAAAGGCCTTTAAAGGATTCACTTTGGGCAGTGCAAGAGCCTGGCTGTGGCTCCACCCAAGATGGACTCCGAGTCAGGAGTTTTCACACTTTTATAAGTTTTGGCTCATTTCCATATTGGGTTAATTGTCCAATTCCAGCTCCAGGTTATGCAGTCCCATCCTCCCAGCATCTCTCCTCAATTTGCTGCTGTTTGCACTTTTTGGGCCTGAAGCTTCAGCGGTGTCCTTGGTTCTCAGGCTGCAAAGGATTTTTATCTAACTAAACTGTGAAGAGAACTTGCTAACACTTTATATGAAGTTCAGAGTTACATACTAATGCAGTACAGAATCTGGAAAATATGAAAGCTAAAACTTAAGGCATCACCTGTAGCTAAAGCTGTCTGGTATGGACTAGAGTTTCTAATTTTTATTGCTGGGTTCTATCTGAGCAAGATTCAAATGAAATATATAGGTTTATCAGCCTCCTGGTCCAGCAACTCTTGATGGAATTCTTTTTGTTTGTTTGTTTTGATGCCAGGGAGACTTTGTGGCTGGTAAATACAAGTGTCTCCTGTGTGAGAAGGAGTTCATTTCAGAGAGTGGAGTCAAGTATCACATCAACTCTGTGCACGCTGAGGTAAGGCAGGCAGAGTGGAACCACAGACTCCAGGCTGTTGGAGGTGGGGAGAATGTCTTAAGAAGAAAATGCTGGATGTGTGCCATGTTTTACTTCTTCCTTGCTCACTGTTGGTAACAGGGTCCTTAAAGTTAGTTGGTCTTAAGTGTTAGTCTGAGGAGCAATTATTGTGTCATGTCATATGCCTTGTCCTAAGTTGCTGCTGTTCTGTTCAGCTCTGCAGCATTTCCTGTACCTTTAACTAGGCAAATACCAAATCAAATGTGAATCCTCTGAGACAGAGTGACACCTGAGGGGACACATCAAAGAACAGAGCGTTGTTAGGTAGTTGCCTTTCCAGATCTTACATTTCAAGGAAACCTTGTCCCACAAGGCAGCTATATTGTAGGTCCTGATAGGCTTTATTTGGTATTTCCACCACCATCAGTACCAACCTATTGCCTTCTATGTCTGCAGGACTGGTTTGATGTGAATAAAACGACCACCAAAAGCTTTGAGAAGCTAATGAAAATTCGCCAAAGGGAAGAGCAGAGGAAGCAGCGGAAGAAACGTTCTTTGACCAGAGGCAGAAAGAAGAGAGCTGGCAGCCTGGCTGCCAAGAAGCCCCCCGCTGGTGGAGTTGAAAAAACAAGGAGAAGAAAGAGAGGTCGTCCACGACGGGTGGACAACGAGAGTGCAAGCGGTGAGGAAGGGGCACCCCAAGCTGCACAGAGAGCTGAAGTTCCAAAAACCAGCCGCAAGCGAGGCGGAGCAAATCCCTAGAAGATGAGAAGGAGTAATTTGAAAGCTTTTCAGTTACAAGCCCCACTTCTGTCAAGCTCATAACCCACAGCACTAATATAAGCAATTGAATGTCTTTGGGACTGTGACTCAGTTCTGCGGGTGACTTTGATACTGAAACTTCTGCGTCTGGTCAATTGTGAGGAATACAAACCAAAGCTGTGGTGCAGAGGCTGCTTCTCTGGTGTAGTTCCTTTGGACAGTGGCACTGACAGTGTACCCAGTGTGATTCCTGCTCTGGTTGCAGTCTCAGTTTGGTCATACTAGTTGCTTGTTTAGTGGTTTCCAGTACAGCCAGTGTCTGTTTTGTCATCTTCCTCTGATGTGAGAGATCAGGGTCCTTTTTTACAGTTCTTCTTATAAGGGACTGACTAGCACAATGTTTAGGTCTCTTCAAGGGGGAAATCCTTTCTTGCACAGAATGCACACAAACTAAACATGAAAACAGTGCTGTGGAGAATGCAAAGATTCCAGCTTGCCCTGTCACTCTCCTGTCTATTGTCAGCAAGGCTCTCACAAAAAAGACCTTCTCAGTGTTTGCTGCATCCTGTTGCACAAGGCTTTGTTTCATACACCAGTGTTTAGGCTCAGCACCAGACAGCAGCACATCTACTTGGAAGGGATAGAAGGTCATTATTATCCTTGTCAGGAACCCACTGTTCCCCTGGCATCTGTCTCCTGTAATGCTGAACATTAAAGATTTGTAGAAAGTCTTCCAGTGCTGCAAGGACTGAGCGTTCTCAAGCCCTTTGAAGACTGACCAACATTTGAGAGCCCCCAGAAAATAATGTATGAGGTGGCCTTTGTGTGCACTCTGAAGCCCACTTGTTTCATGCTCACCTGGGAAACACTACAAGACAGTGCATACCTACATGAGCAGCCTGCTAGTGCTGGGACCACGTTCCATGAAGCTGCCTTGCCAGTGTGTGGTTCTTGGTCGTGCCAGTGCTCCCACAGTGTCCTTTTTCCCTGCTTGACAGATACCACCTTCACTGTCTTACATAACCTGTTTCTTTTCAGTATCACCTCTGTGCAAATGAGGTGTATTAGTGGTGGCTTCCCTGTGCAGAAAAGGTTAGAAGAAGAGGGGTCATTATTTTAAGTCATGTGTTGGCATTGTCTCTGGATCATAAGGAACAATATCTTCCTGTGCTCCATAAATCACAGAATGTTAAGGAATTGGAATGGACCTTAAAGATCATTTAGTGTCACCTCCCACTGCCACAGGTAGGGATGCATCCCACTAGACCAGGTTGCTCAAGGCCTTTTCCAACCTGGCTTTGAACACTACCAGGGTTGGGGCATCCACAGCCTTCCTGGGCAACCTGTTGCTGTGTTTACATGCAGCAGATGTCATAGAAGCTAGCAGGAAACAGCAGCACAGGCTGTCCTCTTTTTCAAATAATGTGTTCTCCAGAATCTCTGTTATCCAAAGACCCACTGTATCAGAAAATTGCAAAATTTGCACTGTCTGATAAAGTTGCTGGTGCCAAAATTCACAGGGAAACCATTGCAGTGTCTGGGGAACAGACAGGTTTGTACATATGTGTTAGTACCAGCATGATCACATTGTTCTTGACAGTGAGGAATACTGTAGGGCCAAGGTGGTCTCAGGAGCTGCCTTTGGAACCAGTGCTACTGCGTTTGCAAGAGCTGTGCTGAAAGCAGACGTGTGCACTGTGCAGGGTGTGTAAAGTCTGCAGTGAGATGGGCAAGATCAAAAGACAGCAAAATAAAATGTCACCAGTGCAAGCATGTGGTTTCAGGTGTGTTGGGTGTGTGGCGTTGCTGGCACCATCCCTCCCCAGCCTCCTGAGGGTTGTCCTGTTGCTCTGGTGCTGCTCCCTTGTCTGCGCGGTTTCTCTTCACAGCCCCACGGCGCTGGACTTGCAGCAAACGTTCACTATGTTCCCACTCCTACAATAAACCTAGGAATTAAAGAAGGTTTTTCATAGTGGTTTTCAGTCTAGAGTCCTGTTTCCTGTCATTTATGAGTTACTAACTAGACCTGCTCTCTAGACATGGATATTTTGTGACCACTTGGGTTTTGTAGTTACTTCACATAACTTGACACGTGGAAAAAAAGCATTCTCCAGCAATCCATCCCTGTCCATCAGCATTACAGCAGATTGTTTGCTGGATTGGCTCAAGCTGGAATAGGTGGTGGCACTGCTGCCAGTCCACTGCTTGTTTGGGAGAGATCTGTCCTGGAGCACCTGCATCCTGCTGTATTGGGGCTAAGGCAACCAGGCTCCACTGCTCTGAGGGCAAGGATTTAGCAGAGACAGAATTGCCTCCCTCACCTGCTGTCCACACTGCTGGAGATGCAGCCCCCTTACCAAAAGAGACTTGTAATTAATTAAAGAATCATATTTACAGAAAACTCTCCTCTGTGAAACCATGTTGGCTGGGTCTTACTTATGGTGCCCTTTAATATCAATTGTTGATGTATCTGGGAGATTTCAGACTAAGCTGTGCTTAAACTCATCACGCATCTTGTCTTTTTTAAGTAGTGGCACACTAGAGTTTTGTTTTGTTTTCGGGGCCTGGAGAGGTTTTTTTTTTTGAGAAGGAGAGAAAATATATTTTGGGTTGGGAGTTGTTCAGTTGTTTTGTTCTTTCTTAATCCTCAAAGATTTCTCCATTGTTCCAAGATTTGTTGAAAGTCATTAATAATTCAGTAATTTTCATGAGATCACTTACCATCCTTCGTCCTTGCAAGTTACACAATGCAGTAACAGTAACTTTAAGGTTTAAGCTCTTTTAATAATGCCAGAATGTCCAAAAAAATGGAGCTGCTCTGTTGAGAGGAAACTGTGACACAGGGTGCACTTCACACAGAGACATCCACTGCAGTTTGTCATTCCTGCCTGCATGGAACAGTCTGGTGCTGTGTGGCAGCAAATGTGCAAATGAAATCATTGCAGTCATACACTTAGCTCTGTCACTGTCAGGTTAGGGTGCATCCCATTAGTTTGTCATATCTCTGTTGGTAAAAACAGCACACCTGTGCCAGACAAGTGCTTTGAGTGACATCATCTGTAAATCAAATGTTTCCCTGTGCTGCTGCAGGTATTTGGGAGCAGAGCCATGGCTTGGGGCCAGCTTCTGGAGCAGTCTGGTCCTAGGTGCTTGTTCAGTGACTTGAGCAAGTGGAGGGTTAATGTCATCCTGGGATGCTGTGTGAGTCTGATGGTAGTAATGAAACCAGCACTAAGCATGACATTTCTTGATTGAAGTGTTGCTTGACTGTGAAAGCCAGCTGCCTTCAAAATTAAGTAGGTCAATCTTATCATTAAAATATAGTGGAATGAGAGTGAGATTGGAGGGGGTGGTGATTATATTGGACAGCTCTGCAGAGACATTAATTAGTGTAGTGTCTTCTTTTATGCGTGCTGTATCAAGTCCAAAAACCCATCTGAATTATGCTCAAAGGTCTTCTAAATCAGGCTTTTGTTTTCAAAGAGTGCTGTTGCATTTCAGAAGCAAGCCTCTCTTTCTTTGGAAGTAAAAGCCAGGTAGTTATTGAAACACAGCCTGCACTAAACCATAGGATGGCCATAACCAGAGACATGGTCCCAGTGGCTGCCTGGGGAGACAGAGCCAAATTAAAGGTTAGGAAAATCACAGCCAGTACTGTCAGCTTTTTTTCCCAGTTCTTCCTCATGGCCAAGGAGGCTCTTGGCCCTCTATGCCACTGCAGCGTGGGCTGGTCCCTCATCTGCCCTTTGCTGGCCCTGCTGCCCCTGGGCCACAGCCCAGCAGTGCCACAGGCAGGGGTGCTGCACCAGCCAAAACAGGTGATTCCTGTGGTGTGTTTGTGTGGACATCTCCACCCGTGCTTCCCATGGGAACCAGAGACCAGCCCACGCAGCAATAGGGATTCCAGGAAGGAGGAGGGCTCATATGCAGAGAAAAGGTGTGAATGGGAGACAAACTTCATCTGATTTAAGTACTTGGTAAAGAGGTAAGCCTCAAAAGAAGACTTTTCCACACATAGAATCATGGGTTGGAAGGGACCTTTAAACATCAGCGAGGCCAAGGCCCTGCCATGAGCAAGGTTCTCTTCTACTCTACTGGGTTGCTCAGAGCCCCATCCAACCTGATCTTGAATGCTTCCAAGGAAGGGACACTCACCACCTCTGGGCAGCCTGTATGTGTGTCTGGCCATACTCATTGTGAAAAACTTCTTCCTTACATCTAATCTAAAATTACTCTCCTACAGTTTTAAACCATTGCTCTTTGTTCTATTGCACCAGGCCCCACTAAATAGTCCATCCCCATCATTCTTGTAGGCTTCCTTAAGGCACTGGAGGGGCTCTGAGCTCTCCCTGGACCCTTCTCCTCTGCAGGTGACCCCCCCCAGCTCTGCCAGCCTGGCTCCAGAGCAGAGGGGCTCCAGCCCTGGGGCAGCCCCGGGGCCTCCTCCTGTCTCACCCCAGCAGCTCCAGGTACTTCCTGTGCTGAGAACCTCAGAGCTGAATATCTTCAATTAGATTTTGCTGCCACTGCAATTGGAATTTCCAAAAAAAAAGACAAGGCCCTGGACTTCTTTAAAAAGCAGGAGTGCCATGCATTAAACCAGGTGATTGCTTTGTTGAGGGATAGAGGAAGCATTTTGAGGAGATATTTGATGTTTTCAGGGGAGTGAGGCCACTGGGGGAATCCTGCAGGGATTAACATTGGACTATTCGAAATGTTTCCCTCATGATACAGGAAATAAAGAGGCAGGGACTAAGGTCAGGTCTGAGGTTTACATGGAGCAGTAAAAATTAAAAGGTAACCACAAAGAGCATCTTAGAATACTGAGCATCTGGGAGATGAAATGGCAGATGAAATTCAGTATTATAGAATGAAAGGGCCCCAATAACATCTATAAATTGCCCTTGCAGCCCCTCAAAGATGGTTTGCATTGGTGTTCAAAATGGGGATCTCCTGAAAGCCTACAAATTACTTTATAACTTCTTGTTGGTGAACTCTTTCCTCATCAAAACATTTCACCCTGCTACATCAAATACCCTCTTTCAAGATAGACTCTGACCACCCTGGCCCTGGCCCCTGCCTTGGAGCTGCTGCTGTGCAGAGTTCAGGCAAAGCAGGGGAGACCTTCCAGCCCACCTGCACCGGCTCCAGGTGCTGCAACAGCACCTGCTGGCTGTAGGGACAGCTCACATCCCTGGCACAAGTGACTGGCTCAAAGGTCTGAGGCTGATCTGCAGAGCTCCCTCCAGATGGGGTGGCTGGGTCCATGACACCCAAAGAAAGCCTGGTCTCTCCTGTCCCTGGCCACCTCTCATCACCTCTGCATCACTTTGATGCAAGGATATGGCAGAACAGCCCCTGAGCAGCAGAGGGAGGTTCAGTGGCACCACTGCCCAGCCAGCGCCTTGTGTCACTGTCCCCTGTCCCTGCCAGCTGCCTGTCCTGTGCTGTGGAGACACAGGCATCACACAGGTTCCCCTCCTTGCCACGCCACCCTGACCCGGCACCTGGCCTTTGGAGCACTGCACAGCACTGCAGGTGGGCTCAGCACTGCACTGGGCAGAGACAGCCTGGCTGGCAAGCACAGACTCTCCTCTTCCTCCAGCAACTTCATCTCTGCTCCCACATGATGGGGACAGTCACAGTCAGCACAAGCAAACACAAGGAACAGGTCCCAGTGCCAGTGACGCAGCTGGCAAATTCCTTTGGCCCTGTCAGAAGCAATGCCAGGGAGAGGGTGTCAGGAGAATGGCAGCAAGACAGCCCTTGAGGTGGAGGAGTGGCTGGAAGCAAAATCAACATTCCACAGTCTCACACTGAGAGAACAATCAGCCCTGGTCTCCGTGTGGGCCAAGCCAATGTGGACTGAATTCTACCCCAGCCATGGAACAGGCCATTCCAGTCTCTGCAGCAGCCATGCATGTGCTTGGCAGCTGTCAGGCATCTAAAGAGAAGCTGTCAGCACATCCCCCTCAGTTTCATAGTTTCTAGGCTAAACAACTCAAGCTAATTTAGGCTTTCACCATAATCTGCTTTGCCCAAAACTCCCTCTTAAGGGAATTGTACTTGGTTTGCATGACAGGGTTTTGGAAGGGGAGGGGGTTACAGGGATGGCTTCTGTGAGAAGCTTCTAGAAGCTTCCCCCACGCCCAGCAGAGCCAAAGCCAGCTGACCCAGGGCAGACCTGCTGCTGGCCAAGGCAGAGCCCATCAGCAGTGATGGCAGTGCCTCTGGGATTTAAGAAGGGAAGAAACTGTGCACAGCATGAGCCAGAGAGAGGAATGAGGGTTTGTGAGAGCAATATCCCTGCAATCCCCCAGCCCAATGCAGAAGGAATGAGAGGAGGTGCTCCAAGTGCTGGAGCAGGGATCCTTTTGCAGCCTGTGGGGTCAAGGCATAGCAGGGAGAACCTATAGTCCAAAAAGGATCCACACAGGAACAGACACCCACCTGCAGCCCATGGAGGAGCCCATGTGAGAGCAGAGGAAGAGTGTGAGCACCCTCCCCCTGAGAAGGAAGGGGTGGCAGAGACATGCTGTGATGACTTGATCCCATTCCCTGTCCAACTGCACTGCTGAGGGGGAGGAGGGAGAGAACTGGGGAGTGAAATTAAACTGGGGAAGAAAGGAGGGGTAGTGAGAAGATGGTTTTATGATTTAGTTTTATTTCTCATTACCCTACTTTGACTTGATTGGTAATAAATTAAAGCAATTTCCCAAAACTGAGTCTGTTTTGCCCATGACAGTAACTGGTGAATGAGCTGTCCCTGTCCTTATCCCAATCCATGAGTGTTTCATTATACTTTCTCCTCCCTACCCAGCTGAGGAGGAGAGAGAACCATGGGGCAGCTTTGGTGGGCAGCTGGTATCCAGCCAGGGTCATCCCAGTGAGTTTTCCAGCCCATCCCAGGTGAGTTTTGTCCCTCCCTGTAGTCCAAGCCCCCCAAAAGGCACACTGAACCCAGAAGAGATTCCAGCACTACCAGGCAGGAGCTGGGGCACCAGAGCCAGAGCAGGTTTCTGGCAGGCTGTGTGTCCATTACAGAGGGCCATGACAGCCCCTTTTTGTGCAGCTGGGCACTACAGAGCAGCGTCTGCCTCTGCTGCAGTGCTTGCCCAGTGCTCCTGTGCTCTTGATGAAGGGGGTGAAGCTTTCCTGCCTCACATTCAGTGCTTTGTGCTTTTATCTGGGCTGTAACAAACTTCTTTCCCACCCTTCTTTCCCAGGGGTGGGCTTTGATAGAGCTGCTCATCAGCGTTCATCAGCTGTGTGCTCAGTGACCATGGCAGTGCTGGATGCTCTCACTGTTGACAGACCTGTCAGATCTCTTTGCAGCTTTACCAGGCTCTTGGCTGTGGTGGCTCCGTGTGGTGTAAATGATCTGGGAAAGGGCTGAGTGGTAACACTGTTATGAGTATACTGACACACAGGAAACTCACATCTCAAACACCATATGCTGTCTAGTTGTCCCATATTAAAAGGGTAAAAAAGAAATTATCAACTGTGAAAGATGAGCAGGGCCTGCTGTGTTGCAGATGGTGCAGTGCAGATAGATAGCAAACTGCTATTACTTGTTTCTTACAATAGAAACTAGGAAGTGCCAGAAGTAATTGGGCATCTGGTCTAAATGCAACAGAATAAATTACTTTTCACAATGCACATAATTACACGGCAAAACTCTTGACTTCACAATACCCTGTGATAATAGAAAGTATAAATGTCTGTTCTTGGGCAACTGAATTCCCCAAATCCAATTATGCAGCAGATGGTAAAATGATGCCATCACAAAATAAATAAACAAATACAAAGGAGAATGAGGAGTTATTAATTATTAGTGTGTATTAATGATTAGCAGATTGACTTTCCACATTTAATAAAGTTCATGAAATGTTGATAAAGTGCTGATATCCATAGACTGGTGACAGGTCTGAGCCTGCTCCTTGGCTGAGAACAATAGGGGACTTCCTTGTAGCAGCTTTATAGAAAATATCTGTGGCTTGCTGTGCCTTTGCCCTCCATTATTATTATCACAGAGAGTTGGTGTGTTGATTCCCACTTCTATGGGAGAGAAATGGAGGATACAGCAGCCAGCACAAAGACATGGCAAAGTGTATGGAAATGAACCCTCACAACAGCTTTGGACATTTTCTTCAGTGGACATGGAGACAGCCAATGTGAAGCAGCAGCCAGGAAGCCCTGGAGAGGGGACATGGTGGGCAGGCCCAGGGCTGGCTGGGAGGCAGGTCTGGGGCTGCAGGGGCAGGTCTGGCGTTCACACCCTGCCCAGCCCTCCTCTGGGCCAGCCAGCCCCTGTTTGAAGGGCTGTGCCCACCAGGAAACCCATCTGAGTCACAGCTGCAGCTGCCAGCTGCTTCCATAGGCACAGCTAGGTCACAGCTGGCCATGGGAGGCTCTGGAGCAGGAAAAGGGAGCAGCCAGAACGTGGGGGAAATAATTCCATGAGTGTTGTGTCCCAGGAGAGCAGTCACGGAGGTCCAGGACCCCCGGGGCAGGACCCAGCTATTGCAGGTCATGTCGTGCTTTCATAAATAAGTGAATGCTCACCTCACACTCGTTAGCAGCTAACTAAAGCTTAGATTAGGGACACAAAATCCATGCATCCTTTGTGGGTTTCATTTAATCAATAACATTTATACACTACAAAGTATTGTATAAAGGTTCTGCACAGGCATATCATCAATCCAAACCTTTCCCAGCTGCAGAGGTCAGTTCCTGATGTGCTGGGAGTCCTTGCTGGTGTATTCCTCTGATGGGCAGAGGAAAATGACAGCAGGGTGATGTGATGCAGGTACAGGAGGCTCCTGTATTGTGGGCTGGACATTCTCTTGCTGCCAACACCTCTCATATTTGCTAGGGGCAGGCTGGGACTTTGAAGCCTGCAGGCCAGGCTGTAGAGGTGAGACTGGGATCTCAAGGCTGCTGCTGGATTTCCCCACTGAATTCTAAGTACAAGGCACTGCAAGGCATATAATACAATTTGGATGCATTAGCTCCTGATTTGTGATTGCAAATTGAATTTTGCCTGGCCTAAATCCCAAATACTCAAATGATAATTAAATGTGTGTGGAGAGTTTGCACTCCCAGTATTTATTATTTATAGACTGAACCCATAAATGCAAATGCCATCACCTGCTCCCAAAGCGCACCATGCATCCTGTGCACAGTCATTGAATTCCCAGGATTGTCCTAAGTGGAACAGTATATCCTTTCCCATGTCCAGCACTGATTTGGAAGGTGTGTGAAGCCTGGGAATGCCAGCCATCCAACAGTGATGCCTAGGGTGATCAGACACAAAATTCCCCAATCACAGCATAACTGACATCCTGCCCAAGCAATAGAGCTGCACTCTGGAGCACAGGGCAAGGACATAGAGCCTGAACCACTTTTAAGTGGTTTGGGGGAAGGATGCAGAATAAACAGTCCCACAGTGCTAATGGCTACCTGTTTCTGCTATCAAAAAATGGCATTACTCACTGATACCTAACACTGACAGCACTGAGCTTTTCAAAGAATGTGTCTGAGCACTCCTGTGCAGGCCAAAGCAGTGCTGGGCAAGCCAGGGATCCTTGCCTGGCAGCAAAGACAGGTTATGGAGCAGTCAACATCAATACCAACAGCTAGCTCTGCAATAACCAAGTGGTTCTCACAGTGACCAAGTGCGAATGGACCTTGCAGAGAAGATATAACTGGCAAACTGTTCCTGCAAAACCACTTGCAGTCACAGTTTTGCAGTTGCCAGCTCTACGCTTGGCTTTCCTGAAGTTCCCTCCCCATAAAGCAGATAGAGGGAGAAGGAGCTTTGAAACAGGACTCTGCTGGGAAAGCAGTATCAGGCTCACCCTCCCCCTCACTACTGTGGACTGCAGCAGCAATGAAGCTCAGCACATGAAAGAGGCAATTCTGATCTGCCAAGAGCATCTGAAAAGCAGCATTGAACAACACAGATGGGACCGTTTTGATCACCTCGCCTGCCATGCAGCTGCAGAGTGAACATAAATTCTGACAAGCTGCAGTTTTCACTTAGCTGGAACTTGCCTTTTACACCCAGGCACTGCAGGTTAAATCCTTCGCATGGCAGTGTGACTACCCTGGTCTTCCACAGCCCTTCCCAAAGCACAGACCAATTCTCCAATAACCAGGAAAAGCCTTTTGAAGTGACCAAGTAAAGACTTTTAGGGGCCCTAGGGCACTGAACTATGGATGTCTGTGCCCACGTGTGCACACATGCATGTACTGATGCATCTCTGCTGTGGGCTGACCTCATCCAAGGGCATGGTCTAAGCTGCCATTTGGGCCCCGCTGTGCTACACAGCAGGACAACACAGGCTGCAGACGAGGACATCAGCTGGACAGAGAGAAGCCTCAGGAGTTCCTGAGTCTGCCCAAAACCACAGCTAGGCTGAGCCACCTTAGCAGCCCCTTGGAACCATATATTGCCACTTGGCTTGACTCCTCTTTTCAGTCGGCATCGCTCACAAAGTAGTAGGTTACTGCTGTAATGTAATGGAGGATGATTTGGGCTCCTTTTCTAATTTCTTTGCTGCTTCATTAGGCACACCCACGGGGCTGCCTTTCCTGAGGATGGGCAGACCCCATGCCTGTGTCTTCAGGCACACGTGGAGGAGCACCCTGGAGGGTCAGAGCACCCTGGAGGGTCAGAGCACCCCCGGGTGCAGAGGAGCTGTGGGGCCGTGCTGGGGACACCAGCCCGGGTTTCGGCATCTGTCGGTGACAGTCGCGACAGCAGCGCTGCTCGTGCCGTGTGCGTGACCGGGGGCGCACGGGACACGCGTGGAGCCTCCCGTGCTGGGGAGAGGGGGCGCTGGGGTTACGGGGGTACGGCACGGAAACAGCCGGCGCTGGGAGCTGCTGGGGGTGCAGCACGGGGAGAATGGACAGGGTACCCTGCCCGGGGGTGCAGCCTGCGGCGGGGCCTTGGGGGCGACTGGAGAACGGTACCGGGAGCACCGCGGTGGTTCTGGGGGTCCGGTAAGGGCGGGGGCGGTGCCGGCGGTTCCGGGGTGAGGCTCGGGGCCGGGGGCGGCGCCGGGCGCTCCGGGGCACGGCTGGGAGGCGGCGCCGGAGCCGCTGCGGTGCCGGAGCCTCTGCGGAGCCGCTCGGGGCGGGCCGGGCCCGGCGGCCGTTCCGCCCCCGCGCTGCGGCCGGGGCTCGGCCCCGCTCCGTCCCGCGGTGCAGGGGGAGCCGGGCCGGTGCCAGGGCCGCCGCCCGGCCGGGCCGCAGCCCGCGCCGCCATGGCCCGAGTCTCGGCGATGATCAGCCCGGTCCTGGTGCTCTTCGGCTGCGACCTGTGTTTCGTGCGAGCCAGTAAGTGCGGCCGGGCCGGGCGGGCGCCGGGCTGCGCGTCCCCGCCGGGGGGCTCTCCGTGCTGCAGGCTGCGCTCCTGGCCGGGTACTCCCGCCGGTGGCCGGTGGGTGGCCGGGTACCCCCGCCGGCCCCGCCGCGTCCCCGGCGTGGCCTTTGCCGCGATCCCCGAGGGCTGCTCGGGCACCCCTGGGGCGCCGCGGCCTCCGAGTGCCCCGCGCCTTTGACCGCGTCGTGTCCCTTCCCCGGGGCACGGAGCTGCCCGGGCTGCCGGGGCTGCCGGGGCTGCGGGGGAGCGGGCGCTGCCGGGCTGCCGGGGCCGCCGGAGCTGCCGGGGCTGCGGCGCTGCCCGGAGCGCGGCCCCGCGCCCCGTCCTGTCCGAGGGAGCTGCTGCTCCGGGCAGGGACGCTCCGGGCTGCGGCGGGCTGGGGCCGGCCTGGGGACGGGGATCGTGTCCCTTCCTGCCGGTGTGCGTGGAACGGGGAGCTCGGTGCGGCCGAGGCGCCGCTGTCCTTGTGTCCTTTGACTCGCCGGGATGGCTCGCTGTCGGCAGCCGCTTCCCTCTGTTTGCCCCTCGACTGAGATACCAAATCGGATTGCGAGTACCAGACGTGTTCTGCTACATTCTGCCGTGTTGCAAAACACGTACTGACGGGTTCAGGAAGAGATGCAGTCAGGGATGTTAAAAAGGGGCCACTTATTTTTAGATGTGCAGTCTGGTGCTTACTCCCTGCTGCAGCAGTAAGCTGGGCAAACATCTGGGTGCCCTTGAGCAGTAGCCCCAAGGGCATGGGCCGAGGGGCAGGGGTGTTCCACTCTCCGGATCGCAGCAGGATGGGGAGGGCTCCGGTGGAGCCGTGTCCCGTCCCTCATCCCTCTGCAGCACCACAAGTGCTGTTGCCAACATGATCCCTTGTGAAGGGTATGTGTCGGGCCCCCTTGCTGAGCCACGGAGCCAGGATGCATGGCATATCTGGTCCCATGAACAGCTGCCCACCAGCCATCCCTCCTACTGCCCTCTGACCATCCTTTCAGCTGCCCGCTGGCCATCCCTCCCAGTGTCCAGGCACATGCTGCAGTGCTGCTAGCTCTTCCCACCCCTTAATCAGACCCAAAAGGACCACACTACTGTACAGACAGGACAAAATCTGTGCCAGGCCTTAAGTAAGTGACTGTGCTTTCTGCAGGGGTGCCCCTTTTGTAATATGGCTTTAATAAAAAGTGAAGCTGGATCATTTATAAGTGATGTAGAATCATCAGCAGTTAATGCATTGAGCTAAACAGTGACACGCTTTTCCCAGAGAGCCCAGGAGCATTTTAACTTTATAGCCAGAATGTGTTGGCTTCAGAGAGCATGCTTTTTGGAACTCTTGCATTCACAGACCTTTATGGCAATGGCTCTGGCACAAAGCCACTCTGATTTCAGGTGCAGAGCAGGCTGGACAGTATTAGATGAAATGTGGGGATTATACACCAAGCTTTGTCCTTTGGAGGTCTGGTAACAACTTTGAGGTCTCATCTTGCATTTCATAGAATCCTGGAATGGTGTGGTTTGAAAGGGACCTTAAAGCCCATCTCATTCCACTCCCCTGGTATGGGCAATGACACCTTCACTATCCCACGTTGCTCCAAGGCCTGTCCAGCCTGGCCTTGAGCACTTCCAGGGATGGAGCAGCCACAGCTTCTCTGGGCAACCTGTGCCAGGGCCTCACAGGAAACTATTTCTTTCCAATATCCCATCTAATCCTGTACTATCAAACCCATCTAACTCAGTACCAGGGCGGTGTCTCAGCATCCCCAGCCTGAAAGCCTCAGCTGGAACAGGCTGGGTGCCTCGCAGAAGCATAGAAAATTCCTGAGCAGAGCTAGACAGCTGCTGCAAACTCCATCAACAAACTCCTGTGTCACAGAGACAGACCCTGTCTTTAATTTCCTCACGTACCCTTAAAGGTTGGTAGTCAAACTGCCTCCATCACGCATATTCAGGACTTTTTAAATTCTGTCAGATATATCCTGTGAAGCACCATGTCCTGTTCTTGTCCCGAGGCCAGCTGGCAGGGTCTGGTCATATCCATGGTATTAAACTCATGAGTTCCAAAGAGGGAGGCTCATCAGTGCTACCTGTGAAGAAGCTAGCAAGGTTTTCTGGCCTTGTCCTAGCTTCCCAGCCATGCCCATGCTTTGGGCACATATTGGCTGGCGCAAACCAAATCAGATCTTGGACCAATCTCCACCACTGGATTCTTGGGCTGTTCTGACCCCGTTGTACCTGCTAGCACAAACCTAGCTAACTGCCTAACTAGGAGTAACCTAGGACAATTGCTCTTATGCTTGAAGACAAGCAGAAATGTGCAGCCCCCATACACCCAGACTTTGAAATGCCTGTGTCTGGGACAGCTCAAGGGAGCAGTTGTTTGCTGGCTCAGGGTGCTGCCTGAGCTCGGCTGTTAGCTGAGCAGCTGACCTGACACCAGTATGGCTGGGGTGGAAAACCAGACAAGGGCTGAAAATGGCCCTGTGGAAAAGAACCTGCGGGTGCTGGTTGGCAGTAATTAAACATGATCTGGCCAAGAAAGCTAAGAGCATCCTGGCTTGTGTCAGCAGTGGTGTGGCAGCAGGACCAGGGCAGATTTCCCCCTGTGCTGTACACTGCTGAGGCACCTCGAGTCCTGGCTGCTCACAGTGAGAGAGACATCGAGGGGCTGGGGGTGTCCAGGGAAGAGAATGGAGCGGGGGAAGGGACTGGAGCACAAGTCTGTGGGTGGCTGACAGAGCTGGAGGAACTCAGACTGGATAAAGGGAGACTCAGGGGGGACCTTCTCACTCTACTACACCTTGACAGGATGGTGGAGCCGGGGGGGGCTGGGCTCTGCTTCCAGGTAACAGGTGACAGGACGAGGGGAAGTGGCCTCAAGTTGTGCCAGTGGAGGTTGGGTTGGGTATTAGGAACAATTTCTTCACTGAAAGAGTGGTTAAGCATTGGACAGGCTGCCCAGGACAATGTTGGATTCACCACCCCTGGGAGTGTTCAAGAAGTGACTGGACATGACACTTTGCAATATGGTTTGGAGGGCATGGGGTTATTCGGTCAAAGGTTGGAGTTGATGATTTTGGAGGTTTTTTCCAACCACAATGATTCTATAATTTAATCTACAGGAAGCTCAGCTCCTGTGCTGACAGTACATGCACCCCAGGCAGTGGACAAGGCTGGGTATGCAGCTTTGTTCAGCCTGTTTTGCTGTTGGCTTGTAGGTAAGCAGGGTGTGCATGCAGACAAGGCTTAGATTCCCTCCCTCTTATAGATTAGGGATGAACCAGATCCCCACAGGCAAAACTCTACAGAGACACACTCCCTGTGGGATAAAGAATGTTTCAGTGTATCTTTGAATCCTTTCCAGTTTTCCAGACCCCTTTTTTGACGGAGAAAAACAGAACCCTGTGGTGTCCTTGTCTCTGGTGATCCCTCTCTCCTAGTGGTGTGTCAAACTTCTGGAGACACACTCAGTCCCAGGGTCTCTCTTAGAATATGTTTTCTGGGCTCTCCTCTCTCTTTTAATTGCCCTTGGCAGACCACAACCCTGAATTTCTCAGAGTGGGAACCACAGACTTACTTTGGTTTGATCTGAAGCTGGGTATATTCAGATGTGAATGAATGCACTTAAACAGCTGGCCTGCAAAAATCACCTTTTTTTGCAGTCACTCTAATGGGGTTGTTGTTGGTGTCACAGTTGTCCTTTCTCTTGTTCTCAGGTGCCCCCTGGAACTCTTTTGTATTTAAATCACAGCACTGACCCTGTAGCCCTAGTTGCTACACAAGCAGCTTGTAGAAGGTCACTGACCTATATGTGGGGAGTGAGAACACACAAACAGCAGCTTCAGTGTTTTTCATGTACATCTGTGTCTAGCTTCCAGACAAAATTTGTCTTTTTGTGCAGGACTGTGTGGGATCCTGTTGTGCTCTTAGTGCTGTGAAATCTCAAAGTGGCAATGGTGCAGACCATGGGTCAGTCAGGTTGTCTTTCCATAGAACAGCAATGGCCAAGCATTGCTGCCAGCTTTGCAGCCAATGACACTGCACTAAGATTTTTAGCTTTTCATATTTTTCATATATTTGTGGCTATGTAGATTGTTAATCCATGGGTGTAGCTTCTAGTACTTTTCTTTTATTCCCTACATTTAGGAATAATAAGCTAATCTTATAAACACATTTCTAAAAATATTGCTCAGTCTTATTCCAAGAAGAGAACCAGCTACAAGGACGTTCTGTTTTCCAGCAAGAATCTGGACCAGGCATAAAAAAGTGGGGCAAGAGAAACTTCTGGACTGCTCCCAGTGGGGCAGGACCCCAGGAATTATTACCTAACTAACTAACTCTTTAATTGGACTGTATATGATAAGTATACTAATCCACTAGCCTTATAAAAATTGTAGCATTACTACACCACATACGATTTTTGCCATATTGTACCTGAAAGCTTTCAAGTAAATGTTTGCTTATATATTCACTCTTAATGTTGTACGGAAGATCTATTCTATTTTCCAGGTGTTACTGGGACAGCCAGCTCTGCCTTCAGCATTGGCCTTTCCCTGTGCCCTGGAGCAAGGAGTAATTCCAGGCAGAGGAGATGGCCAGATTGAGTCGCAGAGTGTGTTTATTCCAAGGTGCCCCATTTTTCTGTCACAATCAATATATCAGTGCTGTGTCCCAGCTGCTTCCTTGGCAGTTCTGGGTGCAGTTTGTGGCATGCCCATCCGTGGGGCAGCCCCAGACTCTGCACCTGCTCACTCCTCGTGCACAGAGTGGGCGGCTGCCTGCCAACCCAGGAAGCACCGTGCTATCCTGGGGATGGGTTCACCAGGGAAGGTGCTCCCTGTAGCCCTAGCCAACATGCTGCCATTGGCAGGTGTTGGAGAGGCCCCATGGTGATGTGCAGGGCTGAGTGCCTGTTCTGACACATCTTTTGCCTCTTTCCTGTGCCTCACTGCGGTCCGTGCCTGGCTCACCCAGACAGGCCACCATCCCCTGTCAACGTGACTGTGACCCAGCTGAAGGCAAACTCTGCCACGGTTTCCTGGGACGTACCAGAAGGGGACGTGGTCATCGGCTATGCCATTCTCCAGCAGGTATCCAGGATCTGTCCCCAGGGGACTGGGGACACGGATTACCAGCATGCTCCTATGTCAGTCCTTTTGCCGTAGTCCGGGGCTCCTCTGGCATCTGCCTGAGAACATCTCTGCTGCTGAGCAGCCCTTGCCAGGGTGCCCCACCTGAGCCATCCATCCTGGTGGGAGGCTGCATTGGGGGTAGTGTCTCCAATGGCTTCTCTGGGATTTCTGTGGGTAAGGATGGTGCGCCAGCCAGGACATGACCCTTCTTTGCTTGCCTTGCTCCACCTATGCAGCCCTGGATGATGGTAGCTTCTCCAGGGAGGTGTCTGGCTCTCAGGCCATGCAGGCATGCTGAATAGACAGTGCTGGCCAGTCTGGCCCACCCTGGGGTGGATGGCTGCCTGGGAAGGGAGGAGTGAGGGCACAGCCCTGCAGCTGGGGGCTTGTGCCTGGTGCAGCTGGAAGCAGCCTCCTGGGGCTGACAGCTCTTTCCTCTGGCAGAGGCAGGACGGACAGATGCAGCGCTTCATCCGTGAGGTGAACACCACCAACCGTGCCTGTGTGCTGTGGGACCTGGCAGAGGATGCTGACTACATCATCCAGGTGCAGAGCATTGGCCTGTATGGGGAGAGCCAGGCTAGCAAGCGTGTCCACTTCCGCACCCTGAAGGAGACCGACCGCCTGCCTTCCAACAGCTCCAACCAAGGTGAGGCACCTCCTGCCAGCTCGCCAGGTGCTGCTGGTGGGGCCACACCTGAAGGCCTGTACAGCAGAGAGGCAGGGATTCAGCAACCAGGGAGGAACGTGCTGCACTGAGCAACAAGTTGCTGGGGACACACAGGGCTGTACAGGCTGCTGTTGTGTCCACTGTATCCACAATAATGTCCCCAAGCCATGGTTTGCAGCCCTCCTATCCCAGGTCTTGGCACCTATTCAGCTAGACAGACTGGCCAGGACAGCTGCTGGGGCCTGCCCAGCTGCTGCCTGTAGGAAGCCAGTATTGAACAGACTCTCAGATCTCCCAGTCTGCAGGCTACCAAAGGACAAATGACAGAGCGCCATGGTCTCCCTCACTGCTCATTTCTGTGTTGCCTTGGGGTTGCCTACATGCTGGTCCATGAGAGAGAATCCAGGAATTAAGAGAGATGATGCCCATAGAGGGCACAGGAGTCTGTCTCCAGCACTAACTATGAGAGAGGTCTTGAGTGTGGCAGGGCAAGCAGATGGCTGACTTTCCTCAGAACTTCTGTGTTAAACTTACCTGACCTGCCCTGGTCACTGTGCAGAGAGAGACCTTAGTGATTACTTGCATGCATTGTGCAGTCCCTACATGAATCCAAACAAGCTATTGGAATCCCTGACTACCTTTGTAGCAAGGATGGTTTATCTGACACAGGAAAGCCACAGATAGGATGTCACCCCACACCCTTCCTTGTCCTTTTCTCCTTTGGAGTTTCTCAAATCCTCCAGTGTTGCTGTAGTGGGAGGGTGTCTGCTGCCAGCCCTGCTTGGGGTCTCTTCTCTGCAGGTGACATCACCATGGAAGGGCTGGACAAAGACCGGCAGCTGCAGACAGGCGAGATTATTATCATTGTGGCTGTGCTGCTCATGTGGGCAGGTGAGTGCCACAAGCAGTGTTCTGGCAGGCTGAGCCACAGGTACAGTCCATGGTTCACAAAGAGTACGTGGCTCAAGGCAGTGCAGAGGCACGTTGGTGAGGGTCTGGCACCCTTTCTAGTATGTCCATTGAGTCTCTATGTGCTGGAGCCAGTGGGGTAAAAGGAGCAACTGCAGCCACTGCTCAGCAGTAATTCTCTGGGGTATGTTGAAAAGCAGGACAAAGAATGGGACCTGGAATTACAGGGTGGGAGCATCCCAACTGACAGTGGTGATTGTGTTGCTTGGGCCTTAGATGTTGTGACTGGTAACAGTACTGCACTGGCTGGTAGAGGCTGTGCCTCAGTCTGCTAAAGCTGTAGAGTGGGTGATTTGCCTCTGTACGGCACAATTAAAGCCAGTGCAGGCAGCAGGCTGCCCTGGGAGCATGAGAGCCTAGGAGCTAAAGTCAGCTCCTAACTGTGGCACGTGCAGCTGCTGTGAATGGGAAGTCATTGATCCTCTGCTCCCTTCCCAGTAAATGTGGATTCTCTAGTGGCATCTTGCAGAAATTTCTCCTTGCCTTGGCCTTAACACTTTCCTAGGGCACTGGAAAAGAAAAATACAAGATGACTGCTGGTAGTTCACACCTGGCACAGGTTGATGTGTCAGGATGTCAGCTGGGAAGAGTCAGGCCCAGTCTGTGTGTGCTTGTGTGCTATCTCACACACAGTGGGGGTTGAGTGAGTCCAGCATGGTCACACCTGGGGGCATCGCTCCAGACTCCTGTGTCCAGGGTTCCCAGGTGTGGGACATGCTGCATGAGAGACATGCTGTGAAAGCATGACAGACTGACTGACCCCACAGCCAGTTTGCACAGATGAAGGCAAAGGCTGGCTTTTGTGAAGGTCACAAGCACCAGCTCAGTAACTTTAATGCCTTGCCAGAGGCACTCCAAAACCCACGCAACTGCCCACTGACCTCACTGTCCCTGTTTGAGTGCCTCAGTGTCTGCCTTTGGTGAGTGCTGAACACATCAGTGTGGTCCAATGGCCTTAGCCACATCCATGCCTGTCTGCCCAAGGGACTGGCCACACGTGCAGAGGTAGCTGAGGTGGTGCAGGCTGATGCAGGTGGGTTTCAGCACCCCAAGGAGCCCTGGGCACAACTGCCCTGCAGCTGGGATGCTGAGGCAGCCACTGTGGGGGAGTCCTTCATGCAGTCTGTCTTTGGGCAGCGGTGATCGCCCTGTTCTGCAGACAATATGACATCATCAAGGATAACGACTCCAACAACAACAAGGAGAAGACAAAGCCGTCCTCAGAGCACAGCACGCCAGAACGACCAAGTGGAGGGCTGCTGCGGAGCAAGGTGAGTGGGGAGGGCTGCCAGGAGGGATGGCATGTGCTGTCTGCTGGGGCTTGCAGCCTGGACACCATCTGGCTCACTCAGAAATGGAAACACCCTGGCTTGTGCCTTCTCTGAGGGCTTTTAGGGTTCAGTGAGCCCTGGTTTCTGGGGCAGTGTATGTGCCCCATGGGTGATTGCAGGAGAAACACCGGAAGAGACAACGAGATGTAACAGCTGGGATAGCTCTTGCATTGCAGAGTGGTACCTGACCTCTGACTGTAACATGCTTTCATCATGCCCCTCCAAGGCTGCACCTCTCCTGCACTGATAGACAGGTCTGCCTCCTGCCTGCTCAGGAAGGAGTGGACATGCTAGGCAGCTGTTCTCATGGTTCCTGCACTGGTCTGTCACTGCTCACTTTCTGCCTTCACTGCAGCTGGCTCTGGATCATCACCACACAAGTTATTCCAGAGCCGCCTCCTCACCCTGATGGAAGTGCTATGCCAGGCCGTGGATGGGGAGGGAGCAGTACCTTCATCTGGCTGTTCCCTCAGCACCTGACATTTCTCCCTTTGTTACCTGCCAAAGACAGTGATTTATAGCCCTGATGTTCTAATGGGACCATATGTTAGGGCTTTGCTTGTGTCTCATCTGCTACCTCTGTCAAGGGTGGGAATCCCCTCACTGTGCTGCCTGACTGCCCCACTGATCCCACATCTTGGTTTCCAGCAGATGTCAGGAGCAGAAACTTCTTGTTTGGACTTCATGTCCCCAGTTCCCCTCCTCCAGATTTTTCAGCTTGCTGATTACTCCTTGCCAAAGAGATCCCTCCTCTTGAATCCGTGCTCCAAACTGACCCTGCTGTGCTGCTCTTGATGCCTGCCGCAGGCTGAGGGGCTCTGACATCAGGTCTGATCCCAGGGGTGCAGCAAAGCAGGGCCTTAAAGCCCATTTTTCTCTCATAGAAGAAATCTCCCTCGGTCAATATCATCGAGGTGTAAGTGCAACACCAGCTCTGCCATCTGGGATCTTGGGTGTCCTGCCAGAGCCAAAGCAGGCCTTGGAAGAAGAGGCAGCACCAGGCGCACAGCCTGGAACTCAGCATGCAACGATCCACGTTACCAGAACTCCCACTTTCCTGAGGGCCCTGCCCGGGATGTGCACGGAGCCAGCTCCCGAGCCGTGCATGCAGAGCATGGCCCTGCCCATCCCGCACACCTGGCCCCCTCCCTTGCCCGGGGCAAGCACGGAGCTGAGGGAGCACACACGGGCTGGGCTGGGAGGGAAACACGGGGAGCCCATGGGCCTGAGGGGAGGCCATGCGCCAATGGGCCTGAGGGGAGGCCATGTCCCTGTGGGCCTGAGGGGAGGCCATGTCCCTCTGGGCCTGAGGGGAATCCATGTCCCAATGGGCCTGAGGGGAGGCCATGTCCCAATGGGCCTGAGGGGAGGCCATGTCCCTGTGGGCCTGAGGGGAGGCCAGTCCCTGTGCCCAGCTCGGCCAAAGCCCTGGTGCAGCTGTGCCTGCCCAGCATCGGGGGCTGACCTTGCTCTCAGCTGCCTGTTTGGCCTTGGGTGTTGCTTGCAGAGAGCAGGAGCTGCTCCCCTCAGGGTCCCAGGGCTGGGGGAACAAGGCAGTGCAGGCATTGCCCAGCTCTGCCAGGACAGCTGTGGCCAGGACAGCTGTGGCCAGGTGGTTGGAGGGTTTGTCCCCAGCCAGCACAGGGGATGAGTGGATTGCTGCTGGAGAACAGGGCTCCACTGCACTGTCATGGTCATGCAGCGGCTTAAAATTCTCTGTCTAGTGCAGAGGACAAAGACACGAGGGATGATGAGGAGCTGGTGCTGTCACAGTGCCTGGCCAGCCCACAGAGCCTGCAGCTGGGCCAGGAAGTGCTGGTGGAAGCTCCACAGGGCTGGGCAGTGGGCAGTGGGCAGTGGGCAGGGGGCAGTGGGAAGTGGGCAGTGGGCAGGGGGCAGTGGGCAGTAGGCAGGGGGCAGTGGGCAGTGGGAAGTGGGCAGGGGGCAGTGGGCAGTGGGCAGTGGACAGGGGGCAGTGGGAAGTGGGCAGAGGGCAGTGGGCAGTAGGGCAGGGGCAGGGGGCAGTGGGAAGTGGGCAGGGGGCAGTGGGCAGTGGGAAGTGGGCAGGGGGCAGTGGGCAGTAGGCAGGGGGCAGTAGGCAGGGGGCAGGGGGCAGTGGGAAGTGGGCAGAGGGCAGGGGCAATGGGCAGGGGGCAGTGGGCAGGGGGCAGTGGGCAGGGGGCAGGGGGCAGTGTCAGGGCATGGCTGTGGCCGTGCTGTGTCCCCAGCAGGGCTCAGTGCTGCCACACTCAGGCTGGCTGAGGGGAGCTGCCAAGCACGTTTTGAGCAGCACAGTGCCTGTGCTGCCTGGAGGAGACAATGTGCCTGCAAGGTCTCAGCTGGAGGGAATGGGGTGAAACAAGGAGGCTCCCTGCTGCCCTGGCTGCTGCTCTTCCTCCATGCTCTGCTCTGCAGCCTGCCACAGACAGGCTCTGCAGCCCTGGACTCAAGCACCACAGGATCCAGTGTCTTCCAGGAATAAATCTCCCAGTCAAAGCACTTTCAGGACTTTTCCTTCCAGGTGCTGCTCAGCTCCTGCTGCAGGACTAGGCGAGGGAGGGACAGGATAAGCAACTCCTGTGGCAGGGTCTTTTCAATAAAAGCATCCTGGCTCAAAGGCAGCATCAGAGCTGCAGGTCTCTGTGTGTGTCCATGCCTGCATACGTGTACAGTGCTTGAATGCATGTGTCCTGGCCATAAGAGATGTGCTGTGCAAGAGCTGGAGGTCCTCCATGGTCACCTCACACCCCTCTGGCGGTTGAGGGAGACCTGCTGCTGCTGCAGGCTGTGCCACTGAGGGTGGCACCATGGCAGAGACATCCCAGCAGCAGCACCAACAAGGGGCCAAGGTCTGACCCTGACAGGCTGCTGGCCAGAGGGCCTGTGCTGCTCCCTGCTCAGGTGGGGAGAGGGGTACCTGAGGGCCAACAGCACCATGGCAGTGGGATGCAACTGCTGCTGGGCTGTATCCTGGGCTGCAGGGAGCACAGCCACAGCTCCAGAGACACAAACACCTTGTTTTGCCTGCTAGCTCTTTTTAAGGAGGTACAGTAGGGAAAACTAGGGCTGTCAGGGAAATACAAAAGTTTTAAGGATGTTCTAGTACTAGTACTAACTAAACTTCTAGTTTAAAAGTTCTGTCTTGAATGTCATAGCAGACATGCCTGCTATCATGAGATTTTTAGCCAGGCCAGAGGCACACACAAGAATCAAAGGATCAGAATGTGTAGCAGAGGTCAGGAGCTAGGGAAGGCACCAAAAAGAAGTCAAAATGCAGAGGTTTTGACCAAATAAAAAAAGGAACACAAGTCTGACAGTAAATGTAAAGTCAGGTTGTGTTGTTGAGGAAAAAGCTCTTTGTAAAAAAAAAATCAAAACCCAACAACCAACCAAAAAAAAAAAAAAAAAAACCCAAACCAAACCAACCAACCAAAAAGAAACCCAAAAAACCAAAAAAAACAAAAAACAAAAAAACCAAAAAAACCCCAAAAAAACCCAACAAACAAACAAATAAACAAAAAAAACCAACCAAAAAAAAACCCCGAAAAAAACAAAAAAAAAAGACCCAAACCAGACCGAAAGTCACCACTTCTCAGACTATGGTGGCGCAGGTGGGCAGGGAAGTGCAGAGATGAGTGGTGGAAGTTGAGGGCCTGACAATGACCTGCTCACCCTACGACCCTCAGTCATTCTGTACTCCCAGCTGAGGGAGAAAAGGCATGAAACCACATTCAATGTGCAAAACCTGAAGTGAAAAAAACCTCCTGCACAGCTCCTGACTGATCCATGGCACCCAAGGCCTCCCAGTGCCTATGGCACTAGCTGAGACTGACCCTGCCACCCCAGCTGCAGCCAGCGACCAGTGCTCAGCTGGGCTGTCAGTGCCACCAGCCTGAGAAGGGCAGCTGTTCAGAGATGTGGCAGGAACCCAGCAGTGGGGGGATTGGCCAGAACACAGCCAGAAACTTGCCAAAGAAACCAGACATGCTGCAGCCTCCCCTGGTCCATCTGGGGAAGGAAACCAAGTGCATGGCTTGCCTCTGTAGGGCACAGCTGGGGTGCAGCAGGACAGAAACACAGCAGCTGGCACACAAGGGCTTGTGTCTGCCCTGGCCTCACCGTGGTCAGCATCAGCTCCTGTCAGTGCAGGTGACATTCACAGGTGCTCAAGACACCAGTACAGCACAGCCTGAACCTGCTCCTCCCAAGCCTCAGAGGCAGCCTGGGCCCTGGCAGCCCTCAGCACCAGGAGGAGCTGCTCCCTCGGGGCTCACAGCCAAGGAAGAGTGGGAGTTCCAGGCTCCACGAGCTTGGGGCACAACAGGCAGTGCAGGAGACACAGTACCCTGCATGCTTATGCATGGCGCCCATCCAGCACTCAAACCCAAATGACAACAGTAAAAAAACTCAGTTTATTTCTCTATAAAGGCAGAGCTTTCCTTTAAAAACCAGGCCATTTCACTTGTGAGAGGGTATGGGGCTGAACAGCAGGGCAAGGCCTTCATCAGGCACTGCTCCAGGCCAAGAGCTGTTGCTCCCTGAGGGTGTACAGTGCCTGCTCAGGCAGGCTCAGAGCACGCAGGGTGCTCTGCACGGAGCAGAGCGAGCAGGGGCACCCCCAGCCCGAGCTGGGAGCAGCTGCAGCTCGAGGAGCAGGTGTTGCAGCCTGTGCACTGCACAGCAGCAGTGCCAGCAGCCCCCGTGCCGGGAGGGCAGCGCCAGGGCAGCGGCTGGCCCAGGGGCAGGCACAGGGTGAATCCTGAGTGGCTGGTCCATTGTTGCAGGATTTGGCTTAGCCCAGGGGAGCCTTGGGGCCAGCAGTCCTGGGGCCAGTGCTGGGGGAGTCCCCAGCCCCTCCTAGCACCATCCAGCTGTCCGGGGGTGGCCCCAGGCGGTAGCACAGTAGCTGTGCTGCAGGAGAGCTTGATGGGGGCACAAGAGGTATTAGTTCTGAAAAGCAAGAGAAAGGAAGACATGGACCATCAGGTGTATGGCTGGGAGCCCAGCACAGCCTCTGAGGGGAAGCAGACATTCCCAGCTGTGCATCAGCCCCCCCTTGCCTTACAGAGGACATGTTAGGGGATAAGCCAATGCAATGCTGAAGAAACTTACCTGCTGAGCTGTGGGCTCCCCTCCCCAGCTCCTCCATGCTGCTTTGGAAGAGAACACAGCATCCATCATACCCCAATCATGGCCTCCTGAGAGACACAGCATGCTCATGACCCTGATGTGGCAGGAATGGCACAGCAGCAGGTGCTGGGGGTGCAGAAGGCCCTAAGCCCCCTTGATACTAAACTCTCTTCCCAAGCCAGCCTGTCCCCAGACTGCAAAGCTGTATCTCTTTCCCATCATGAGCCCCATGTCCAAAGCAGGGGTGCTTCCCTGGGCTACACATACAGCTCCAGCCTTGCACACACTGGTTCCCAGGTGACACTGGCTCAACCCAAGCTCCACCCCAGCTGGGTGCCCGCTGCCATGTACATGGACAACAGCCATGATGGAATGGGCCTCACAGGCCCACTTCCTGCACTTCTGCACACCTGCAGGTTGATCCTCTGCTGCTGGACTGTTCCATCAGCTCCTCCCCAGCACAGGACAGTCACCACCAAGCTCAGCCCACAGCCCCAGGCCACACAGAAGTCAGCATGACCAGGCACTCCAGCCAAGTGCCAGAGAAATCAGTGGGAGAAGAGGAACGACTGAGTCCCATGTGGGAGGCATGTCTGGACAGGCTGGCCTCAGCAAAGACTTGCAGAAACAAAGTAAGAAACATTTCTAGGTGCATCCTGGGGGTCAGCAACTGTCCCCCATATCTCTGCTGCAAAAGCTGGACTGCATGCTCTGCTCCTCCACCACTTGACCCTCTGTTCACTTGAGCTCTCAGCTGATAGAAGCAGACAAAGACGAGGAAGCTTCCCCCTTGGTTCCATGCAGCTCTCCTCCATGATCCCACCATGCCCATGGCCCAAGCAGCTCCCCTTGCATGGGGCACAGAGAAGGAAACAAGACAGGGCTCATCAGAGAGATCCCTGAATACAAGCAGCAGCTCACCACCTACCCAGATAAGGTCTCACTGACATTATCATCTTCCTCCTCCTCCTCCTCCTCCTCCTGGCAAGCAAACAAACAAAAACCCACCATGACATCTCATTGTGTGGGCAGGTCTCTGCCAGGACAAAGGCTGAGCTGCTCAGACCCTGTCTGGCCTCTTCACAAGACAGTTACAAAGATTTCCAACAAGCAGTGGGGGAAAGGCTAGAGTGCTGGGCTGCCAGGACCCTCTGGGCTTGGGCACACAGCCCATAGTTCTACCTGTGTCCCCTGCAAAGCCCCAAACATAAGCTACGAGCATGGACCATGCTGACAGAGATAATGACACAGTGCACCTCTGCGTGGGACAGTGGTGGGTGGGCACACCCTGCAGCTGGAGGGGCAGGCAGAGACCACCAGGAGCAGGCTGCACACAGGTACAACCCCAGGAACTGCCAGGCTGGACTCACACTGGAAGCACAGGGCCAAGGACCAAGATCCAGAAGCTCCCAGACAGGGAGACAGTGAGATCAGTATGACAATGCTCCAATTGCTCGGGCCATGCAGGAGGTGCAGTGCAGATGGGCTGGGCTGAGCCTTAGCCCTGGCTGGCAGGATGATGATCCAAGAGTCCTCTCCTTCAGAGGCAGCTCTCACCCCAGCCATGAAACCAGGTGTGCAGCCCAGGTCCCTGTGTGACAGGGCCAGCAGAGCAGGGCTGAGGCTGCAGCAGTGCTGGGCCTGACAGCAGAGCTCCTGGAGCAAGGAACACCAAGGAACTGCACATGCTGTGTGAGCCACACAGCACGGCACACCTCCTCACATCAGGCTGCCATGTGCGAAAGGGGCTGTGCAAGTGTCAGCTGGGTTCTGGGAGGGCAGGAGCACGGAGCTGCAGAGGTCACTCTGTCCCTGCCCTAATTCCAGACAGCCCTGGGCATGGGCCTGACTCACTCATACTGTACCCCAAACTGGTGTGTGAAGGGAGCACTCCCTGGGGGGGCTGGCTCACGGGGTCTGCCGGGCTCACTGCTCTCCAAGACACATGAAGGGTGAAGGGGCTGATCCTGCCTAGAGCCTGGGACAGGGCAAAAGCAGCAGAGTTAGTGCCTGCAACCTGCAGAAAGCCCAGCTGGGAATGTACAGGCAAGACTGTGGGAGAGGAACAGGGAATCTCTGCTGTGCTGGCAGAAGGGTGCAAACATGGGTGAGGGGTCAGTGCTCATGGGCAGGTACCATCAGGCCCTGAGCTGGGCTACAGCTCAGGCAATGCACAGCAGTTCAGCAGAGAGAGCAGGTACACCTCCCACCCCAGCCAGAGATGGGGGAGTGGCAGAGAACACAACCATGAGGACAACACTCTCCCTGCCTGGCGTGTTTCACTAGGCAGCAAGCCATGAGTCCCCCAAGAGGGGACTCCACACAGCCCAGGACAGGGTCCCACTCCAGAGACACTGATTCCAGAGCTATGCAGAGAGATACATCTAAGAAATTCCTCCTACCTGCATGTGTTGCTTCCCAGAGATCCAGTGCCATCTGAAAGGCCTGGGCCACAGTCAGAGTAACAGCCTGGGCCTGTGTACATGAAAGAGAGGGCATATCTGCTTCCACCTGGGCCCTCAATCCAGGATAACCCCACTGCCATGAAATCTGAGACCCCCCAGCACCCCTTGCTGCCTTTCTCTGCAGAACACACAGATGGAAGGCCAGAGCTGAGTTCTGTGTCTGTCTGCCTCTGGGGGACAGCCACCCTGAAGAGCAGATCCTCAGGAACTGGGACAGGAAATCCTGCTCTGCTCACTCCCTGCCTCTGCAGCACACTTGCTCTCTGGCTCCAAATCCAGCTGAGGTTCACAGAGCTAATGGCCTTTTCTCGCTGAAGGGAAGGGAAGCAGGCCCTTGCTCCCACCCATACCTTGCAGAGCCAAGAGCAGAAGGCAAGTGCTTACAATCTTCTTCTTGGGTGAGAGGAAGGCATGGCACTCCAGTGCCCCGCTCTCCTGGCTCTGAGCAACGTAAGCAAAGACTTTGTTCTGCAGCTTGTCTGTTGTGCAGTAGGAGATCCTGTGGGCAGAGAGGAGCTGTCAGGACAATCCAGGACCCTGGCATGAGACTTCTGCTGCACTCCTAGCACATCAGCAAGTACTGCTGACAACCTGAGGCATTCACCTGTCCGAGCTGACCAGGCAGCCCAAACCCCCAGCAAGGGCTGGAGGCTGCCTGGTACCTGCAGTAGTTAAGAGATCCACAGGCACTCCCTCCTGAGCCATCCCAGAGTCCTGTAGTTTTCTGATGGCCAACTCAACCCAGTGTGTGAACTCAAGCACTGGGACAAGAGGAGCACAGAAGGGTGGCTGATTGCCTCCAAGGACACAGCTGGACGTCAGGCAGAGGGATAGTCTGAGCTGGCACATCAACTCTGGTGCTGAGACTTACATTTTGCAGCAAAGAGATCTCCTGTCTCTGCTTCCCACCCAGCCACCAGACTGCACACTTTAGTGCCCTCATACCCAGCACCCACAGACATCCAACCCAGCCAAAGGACAAGTGGCAGCAAGAGAAATCAACATCAGCTCTCACACTAACTGCCTTTACCCCGCTAAGTGAGCTGCAGTTTCTGGCACCCTGCAGCCAGAAGGGTGATCCATGGCAGTGGAGACAGACATGCACTCCTGTCCTAACTCTGGGGCTTTCCAGTCACGAGCCTCAAAATCCTGCTGAATGCCAGAAGAGACAAGCAGGGCACAGGAAGGTGATGAATGGGCTGATGAACTCAAGGCTACCTAGGACCTTGCCTACACTCAGCCTCAGGCAGTGCTGGGAGCACAGCAGAGAGAGGGCATGGGCCTCAGGGAGCCCAGGAAAGACCTAAGCTGGAAGGTACTGCTGACAGGAGGCTCAGCCCTCCCTGGCTGCTCAAGTTCCCATCAGTCTTCAGCTGGCTGCCCACACCCATGACATGCCCACCTGTAGATGGAGATGTTCTCCACCATCTCCTTAGTGTCTGCATCCTGCAGTGAGATGCCCCTTGGAGACACTGTCAGAATCACCTTCTGAAACTTGCGAGCTCCAACCCGTGCCTGGCAGTGGAAAAACACCAGCAATCTCTCTGCACACCTGGCAAGGGCCTTCACCTCACCCCCCTGCTGGAAGGAGCCCTGCAGGCATCACCCACTTGGATACTTGCTGCAAAGGCTCCAGCTGTGGGGATGGGACAGCAAAGCCTGGCAGTCAGGCGTGCCCTGCACAGAACACTCTTCAAGCATGTTCACACTACTGTCACACAGACAGGGAGGGGCAGACCCCACCTCTCCCAGTACTTCACCCTCCTCTCCGTGCTATGGCAGGCACAGCTCTGCTCCCAGCCAGGTTCAGGTGTGGGAGCAGGGGGCTGTCCTGCAGGAAGACAGCTTCCCCACAGCACACAGGTGGACACCAGGAGCCTCCTGCACACCACCCTCCTCTTGGGAAGGGCACAGTCCCCAGCTGGAGTTCAGGGCTAGGACACAGGCACTTCCTGGAGTGCAGGGGCTGGGCTCTGACCCCAGCACACCAGGGCTCTAGGACTGGGTCTCACCGTGGCCACAATCCTGCGGATGGCAGCAGCAGCCATGTCTTCTCCTTTTGGTTTTTCTACCAGTGTCATGCCCAGATACTTGAGGGTGAAGCACATTCCCTCAAGCAGTGGCTCCTGCATATCAGCCCAGCTCTCAGGAAGCTCTGCAAAGACAAAAGCCCTTAGAAGCCACGTGCCAGCAGCCCCACAGCTAGTCCTGCCGGAGCCACCCCCCCCATGGCTCCCAGCAGCAGTGTTGCTCCCTGCCCCCAGCAGGACACTCTCCTGGCTCTGTGACACTCTCGTAACAGGAACAGGAGTGGGCAGTTCACCCTCTAGCCTGGAAGTCCAAGCTGTGTCAGCACAGACAGCTCCTGCATATCTGCACAGAGCTGAGGATGCTGCAGCCCTCATTGCTGTCGGCAGAAACCTTGCATTCCTGGGTCTCATCTGCTCATCTGTTTCATTAAAAACAAAATGTTGTCTGTACTGCATTCATCTCAGCCACCTGAGCTGCTGGCACACCTGAAGAGCAGCAGCATTCACTGCCACACTCAGCCCAAATTCCCCAGACTGGCCCAGTGTAAGCAAAAACCCCTTGGCATCTCATCTGCAGCAGCAGGCTGCCTGGGCAGGGGCAGCTTAGTCAGCACTTGTGATCCAAGCTGAGGTGACTGGGAAGTAACTGCACCACAGAGATGCTTTGTTAAGAAAGAGATGGGAATTGCCAAGGTATGCACTACTCACACTAAGCTAATACTTTTCAGGGTTATTTTCACCTCTTCCCTGGGATTTGCTCCCTGAGCATTACTGGCACACTTGCAGAAGGGTCTAACTCATAATTGGAATAATCTGAACCCACAGGGAAATCAGGAGACCTTATTTGCACAGCATACTCTTGCACAAGTGACAGCTATCAGGGAGGCTGCCTGGCATCATGCAGGTAGCAGTGACCTCCACCACGGACAGCAGAACCCTGTGTGACTCCAAACTCAGGACAGTCCATGTATACCAGGGCTGCAGGGCGAGTGCTGCTGATCCAGCAAAGCCTTGGGCAGCTGACGGAGAACAGCCAGACACGGCCCTCCTGTGCCACAGGATGCCTGTGGGGTCATGAAATCATGGAGTGGTTTGGGTGGGGAAGGACCTTAAAGCTCATCCTGTGTCACTCCCACAGGCAAGGACACCCTCCTCTAGCGCGGGCTGCTCCAAGCCCCGTCCAGCCTAGCCTTGAACGCCTCCGGGGTGTGCGGGCGGGTCGGTCTCGGATGCTGCCGGGCCGCAGGCAGCACAGGCTGGCCCGGCCCGCTCACAGGCCCGCGGAGGTGCCGGTACAGCCCAGCGTGTTCCAGCGCCTGGCACGGGCGGCCTCGAGCCACAAGCGGGCAGGGAGGGCTCGGCGAGAAGCTGCAGCGCTGCTGTGCCCCGCGGGCGGCGGTGCCCCACGGGCGGCGGTGCCCCGGCCCCTTCGGCCCGACCCCCTCACCTCCCCTAACCCGGCTGCCCCTCCGGCCGCTCCCGCCCCCAAGCCCCTCAGACTGCCCGGCAGCAGGCAGCGGCCGATTCCGGCCGGGCGAGCTGCGGCTCCCCGCCCGGAGCGATGCCCGGCCCCGACCCTCGCACCCTCCGCACTCACTGCGCCGCCGGCGGAGCCCCAGGCCGTGCCGGGCGAGGCGCGGACTCCGCAGCACGGCGCGCCCCGCCGCGCGCAGAGCCTCCATGGCGGAGCGGGATCGAGCCGGGCCGGGCCGAGCCGAGCCGAGCCGAGCCGAGCCGAGCCGAGCCGAGCCGAGCCGATCGATCCCCCGGTGTACCGGGGGCGGTCGGTCCCCGCGGGCTCGACGCGCTCGCGTCAGCGGCGACGGCGTTGCCGCGGCAGCGGGGGCGGGGCGAGGCGGGCGCCGTAGCGGCGGCGGCGGCAGCAGCGGAGCGGGCCCGTGGGGTCATCCCGGCCCCGTGAGATCTTCCCGGGCCCGGGCCCGGCGGAGGGCGTGATGCAGCTGCGGCACGTGCGGACTCTGCTGGCCCCGCAGGTCGGGCGCGCTGGGCTCGGGGGGATCGGGCAGGGGGAGCGGCCGGGCTGGGGAGAGCGGCCCTGACCGGTCTGGGGCGCGTAGCGGCGACGCCGAGGCTGTAGTGCGACTGCTGAGCGGTGTGTGCCCGCCGGGGCTTGTTGTGTCCCCGCGGGGGATTGCTGTGTGCCCTCTGAGCCGTGTGTGCCCACTGAGCCGTGTGTGCCCAGCCCCTCAGCCCTGTGTGCCCAGCCCCTGAGCTGTGTGTGCCGGCTGAGCCGTGTGTGCCCGCAGGACGGGACGGCGCGGGTCACCTGCATGGCCTGGTCTGCCAGCAGTGCCCGCTTTGCCGTGTGCACGGCGGAGCGCGTGGTGCTGCTCTACGACGAGCAGGGCGAGCGGCGGGACAAGTTCTCCACCAAACCGGCGGACGCCAAGGTGAGCCGGGGCATGGGCACGGGCACGGGCAGCGCTGGGACACCCGGCTTGCCCACGGTCACACCGGCCCTCTCTGCAGTACGGCAGGAAGAGCTACGTGGTGAAAGGCATGGCCTTCTCCCCGGACTCCACCAAGCTGGCCATCGGGCAGACGGACAACATTGTCTATGTGTACAGGATCGGCGAGGAGTGGTGAGTGCGAGGTGGGGCCGGCGTGCTCCGTTCTGCCCTGCCGTGGGCTCCCTTAGCCCTGGCACACATGGCAGTGCCCGTCGGCTGGCCTGCAGGGAGTCCCATGGGTGCCTGTGGGCAGCAGCTGAGGTGTCCTTGTGGAGCCCGGGCTGTGCATGCACCTAGCTGGAGCCTGTGTTTCCATCCTCCAGCTCTGGAGCAGTGGCACACACCTGCCCTGCTGCAGCCTCATTTGTTGGCAGAAGTTGTGCTAATGGCACTAAGAAAGGCAGTTCACCAGAATTTTGGAAGCTCAGAAGCTGGGAGTCCTTTTGATTTTTTTCCTGAAGTTGTGATAGACTAGCAGCACACGAAACTTTGAGGGTCTGTGTTTGGCAATATCAAACTAGACTGCGTATAACCAGTAACGTGACCAGAATGTGTAGTGTTGCTGATAGTAATTTCTGTTTATATTTTTCTGCAGGGGTGACAAGAAGGTGATATGCAACAAGTTCATCCAAACGGTGAGACCCAGACTGCTGGTTGACTCCATTTTCTCTAGCATATGTAGGAAATGACAGTGAGAGCTCTGCTCATACTCACTGGTGTGCTTGGCCAAACTTGACCTTTAAAGAGCCTGTGAGAATCTCTAAATTCTGAGGCACGTATTGCTCATCAAGCTTCAGAGGTGTCCTAATGCCTGGGAACAACAGTAAATTGAACGATCAGTGCAATCGCTTACAAAACTTTGGGGACTACTTTAGGCATCAGTGGACAGACTATTTTCAGGGAATTGAAAGGGACAACTATGAGATAGTTTTCAGAGCCCAACTATTTTTCACATGTTTGCAACTCTAAACTTTAAGATGCCTTATTAAACAAAACATAAAGTGTGCAGAATTCAAACTGGGCGATTCCAACATGCTCAGTTGCCTCAGATTTGTGATTTGTGTCAGGTTTGCTCCTTGGCCACCTCTGTGTTCTGCTGCTCTGGCTCTGTCAGCCTGTGTCAGAGAACAATCTGCCCAGTAGGTGTTTGCCAAGGCTTGCCCTGAGATCTGTCTGGGAAAGGCAGAGGTGTTATGAATTCCTTGTATAGAAAGCCATCAGAGTGAGAAAATACAGTGCACTGACTGCTTCTACCTTTGGAGGCAAAAGTCCAGCAGATGCCCTAGGCTTTTCAGGCAAATGCCATCATCCCATATTCTCTGTGTCACCAAGAAAGTTCTCTGCAGAAGGAAGAATCTTCCTTCATGTCCAAATCCCCAGAAGACATAGACAGAGCTGCTCCAGATGGAATTGCTGGAGTCTGTGTGCCAGGCTTTCTCAGGCTGTGTCTCAGGTGAAGGGCAGCCTCAGCCTCTGGATTGAAAGCTTACATCTCAGAGTTGGGCCGTGGCCAGCCACTGTGAGTGCTCTGACTGCTCCAGGGAACCCAGGGAATTCTGTGACTCTGCAGGAAAGCTGCTGGTCAGCCTGTTTCTCTGTAGTTGAGCTGCTGCACTGAGTGGTTGTGGGAATAGTGTCATGAGGAAAAGAGAGCAGCAGGGGCTTGGTGTCCATTTGTCCCTTTCCTGGTCAGGGTGGCTGTCCCAGGTGTGGGCACCTTTAGCCTTCCTGGAGAGCTCTTTCCTTATGTACTGCTTGCTACCTGCCCCTCCAGTTGCCAGCCTGGTGGGGGCCTGCTCACCTCTCACAAGCTTAGATGTTGTGCATGGCACATGTGCAGATTTTTGTATTTTTCATGTAGAAATTCTGTAATTTTTTCACTCATTCTTTCATTTTCCCCATGCCTTTTCTACAATTTGTAACACAATAAATCCTTTCTTTTTTTCTGGTGCTGTATGTCTGGGGTTTTACTACTGTGTCTGGCTTTCTCCTGTAACTAATTATTGTTATTTACAAATTTTTGAGATGTTCAGTCAGTATAAGAGATCATTTGTTGATCTCCCTTTCTCTCTCCTGCCACTGGGCCCTCTTAGACACACAGTGATCACAGTGTGTGATCACACTGGCAAGCCAAGCCTCGTGCTGAGGGCCAGGAGGACAAACAGTGGGCACATCACCACTGTGTGAGGCTTGTTCCCAAGCTTTTCTTGTCTTAGAGTGGAAAACAAGAGTCTGACAGATAATGAGGGAAACACAAATTCCTGGGAAACAGGCGTATTGAAAACGGGTCTTGGTCATTGGTTGGACATTTAAATGATGAACAGTTTGGTTACCTTGAGACATTTTGTTGTCTCGTTGTAGCTGTGTTTGCTGACATGAATGATCAGAGCAGGGATGGAAGATAAGATGAAGAAATTAGGGTGTATATGTATCTTAAGCAGTCCCACATGCTTAAGATGGGACACAGAAACAGGCTGGTGCTGGAGGCACAGTGCCTAGAGTTCTGCAGGGTAGATGTGAAGGGCTTTCATAAACTTTCTTGGCCCTCTCTTACAGTTGGGTTTTGTGGTCGGCTTTATTCATTCTGACCCCACCTCAGATTTTGAGAATAGCTTTGGTTTGGATTTAATGAGCCTGTTTCTGCCTGGCCTACTTGGTAGCATCTAATAACCATCTTACCCATCAATGAAAAAATAAAGACTTTTTAGCTTTTATCCATCAAATAAAGATCCAACAGACAAGTATTCTCTTAGCTATTACAGAAGTTGTCACAGAGAAATTATTTTTATATTGTATACTTGTTGCAAAAAACCTTTTAAAACAGCCATGATTTTGTGCATTCACCAATAGCATGTGGCAAGCCAAGCACCTGCTCAGTAAGTAATACTCTCAAAAGAGCTCCAAACTGAACACATCTGTATAATTTTGTTTACCTCCCATAGTCCTCCTGAGCTCAATTACTTTGCCCCAGCTCATTATTACCTAGTATAGGCTTCAGCATGGAGTAAGTCCAGTATCTTCAGCTGCTTGTCCAGTTTCCTCAGCTTTGTCCAGCGAGGAACACTGGACTAAGTGTTTGCTTATCCAGCATCTTCAGCTATGGTAAGGCCTGTCCAAATGCCTCATCTCTCCTGCCTGAGTAGTGTCTGTTCATGAACTAACTTAGGTGGCAATGGGGCAGGAAGCTGAGTAGGGTGGAGCTCTTACCTCTCTTTTTACCTCCTCCTTTGCAGAGTGCTGTGACCTGCTTATTGTGGCCAGCAGAGAATGTCATTGTCTTTGGTCTTGCTGAAGGAAAGGTAGAGAAACTTGTTATTTGCATGACTTTTTTTCCCTTGCTGGGTCTGCCAGGGTCTGCAAGTGGCTGGGCTGAGGGGTAAGAACCATCACTGGGTGCCACAGTGAGAGCAACAGAGGGATTACACTGTGGACTTGAATTTTCTGGCTCCCAGTTAGTCCCTGGAGGTTCTACTGGATCTTTTGGATCTCTCTCCAAACCTTTCTGGAAATGTGGAAATGTGACTCCTACTTTTCCACTTCTATAACCTACTGGAAGGCAATGAGCTTCCTGTGATTTCTTTCCCTGGTAGTGAACTGGGAAACCTCTGGGAATGTCACACTGGGGGAGATCCACATTCTGCAGACAAAAGCAGCACTGATCATTTTCTCTTTCTCAGGTTCGTTTAGCAAATACAAAGACCAACAAGTCTTCCACCATTTATGGCACAGATTCCTACGTGGTCTCACTGACTTCCAAGTGAGTATGGCATTGCTTTGGCTTGCCCTGCTTTGGCTCAGTCTCACACCTGCTGCTGGCTTGGCATAACAGGGGCCAGTGTGGGAGCTTGCCAGTGTCCTTTTGCTGTCACTTACTTGTCAAGATAATGACATACTGTGCTCTCCAAAAGGAATTCCTTCCTGAAATCTGGTACGTGGCTGTGCCACATGGGCAGTTTGGTTGTTCTTCAAACACGGCTGAGGATGAATGTCTCCACGAGCTTGCTTATATATATTGATGTATTTGAGTGTGTGACTTTATAAGGATTACATTTGTCAGCTTCATCTAAAAACTGACATTATTTGTGTTTAAGGGATAAAAACGTAAGAATATTCTGCCAGATAAAGCCTTTGACAAAGCTTTAATTAGGAAAATCACCATAAAGTGCAATTTAAAATTATTTTCATTAGTAAGATTTCATTTTAACTACTTCAGTATTCTTTACCTAAAAATTGAGGTGTCTCATGGTCCTAGGAGTGGAATTTTCACTAAGTGCTGTCATTCTGGTGACAGATGCATGACTGCTGGATTGCTACAGTTTTCATAAAATTTGTATTCTGTTCTTGAATCTTCTGATCTTCATTAAAAAGTGTTTCTCTGGGTACATGATTTTCAGCCTGTTTCTTCTTCTTTGTTCTCTTCTCCTTGCTTACATGCAGAAGTACAAGACATCAATGCTATTAAAAATGGACTTAGGCCTGGAGTTTTTGCCCAGATGTGTTTTGCCTACACTGTGTTTCTCTTAGGGATTCCCAGTATCATAATATCCAGCCTGACTTCTGGAACAATTCCAGTGCAAGAGCTGTTTGATACACATTGCTGTAAGCACTTGTGAGCAGAGTCATTATTCCACTGAAGGTCACTTAGCTTCTGGGTTTTAGTACAGAAAATACAGGAATTTGTTTATTGTGACTTTACATGATGAAGATACTTAACTGGTCACTCTCCTTTCTACTTTGGGTTTTTTTGTCTGTTGGTTTTTTTTCAGACACTGTCACAGGTATTCAATATTTTTCTTGTCTTTGGGGAATGTTCATTTGATGAGGAACATCAGCCATGACCCTGGGAGTGGCTGCTCTGGGCAGGGATATGAGGATAGAGGCGGAGGTTTTACAGTAACATTGCATCATCCTGTCTGTTTTTCTGCAGTGTGTCGGGGCGGGGAATCCTGTCTGGCCATGCAGATGGAACCATAGTGCGCTTCTTCTTTGATGATGAGGGCTCAGGTGAATCACAGGTACCAAAGATCCTTCTTCAGTGAGCAGCATCCTATTTGCACAGCCTGCTTCCCAGCTCCAGAACTCTGGAAAGGGTTCAGGCTGTGGAGGGAGTGGAAGTCTGGAGAGGAGCTGCAGGCTGTGCCTGCTAGCAAGGTTTTGGGAAGCATCCATGGAGGCAGAACAGTGACTAGGTACTTTGGAATACACTGAGGGCGATGGTAAGGGGGGAATTCCTGTTTTTGTGTATGAGGCATAGGATTCCATGGAGTGGCTGCTCTTGTCTCCACACTAGGTAGTGTGTAGTTACCACAGCTAATGTTGAATCTCAGGCTCACATTTTGTCCTTGGACACCCAGCATTTCTCCTGAGCCTCCCTCTCCTATATGCCAGGAGTCTCTCTGTGCTTCAGGCTGTGGTGAAGGGGATGCTGCTCTCAGATCTTAAAGCAGTTTGAGCATGGATGTTCTCTGCCATGATGTGATGAAGGTCCATCTATACTCTGTTGTGTTGGGAGTTCGATCTCAGTCTAGTTAATGGTATCAGTCTTACTGGCATTAGAATTCCTCTCACACAGTTAAATGAATATAATCATCTCTCAGTTCTGGTTTCTGTCTTCCTACAGACTAGGCAGGCAGACAAAGCTGCCCCCATGAGCTGGGCTTTACAGAAGGTCCCATACTGGTCCCACTGGGATAGCTGGGCACAGAAGCCAGCTAGGAGTTGGGGCCATTCACGTGTTCAGGGTGTTCTTGTCTGTTGTAGGGGAAGCTGGCAGTGCATCCCTGTCCTCCTTATGCCCTCGCCTGGGCTTCCAACAGCATAGTGGCTGCAGGCTGTGACAAGAAGATTGTCGCTTATGGGAAGGAAGGCAGCGTGATTCAAACCTTTGACTACAGCCGGGACTCATCAGAGAAGGAATTCACCACAGCAACCACCAGTCCCAGTGGCCAGTCCGTTGTTATTGGCAGCTATGACAGGTACCATGGACCTGGTGGAGAATTCTCCTCTTTACAGTCCTTCCTTTGTCAGCCACGCACAGTTGCTAAAGTCTCTCTTATGTCCTGTCTCTCCCAGGTTACGGGTGCTGAACTGGAGCCCACGCCGCAGTGCCTGGGAGGAAGGCAAGCCCAAAGAAATAGCTCACCTGTACACCATCACAGCTCTGGCATGGAAGAGGGATGGCTCAAGGATCTGTGCGGTTGGTATTGTCAGTGGGGAGCCCTCAGACCCCACACCAGGGCTGTTTGTGATGGGAACAGAGCTGTGTGCTCAGGGAGCCTTTGCACAGGGTCACACTGATGTGGTCACTGTCACCAGGGCTGTTTGTGATGGGAACAGAGCTGTGTGCTCAGGGAGCCTTTGCACAGGGTCACACTGATGTGGTCACTGTCACCAGGGGTAGTGAGCAGGTGCTGGGGCCAGGACCTTGCCTAGGGAACTGGTGCTGCAGTCGGGTGTGCAGATGGAGCTGTGAAACCTTGTGGCTGTTGGTATGATGGCTCAGTGGTTGCAGCAGCCCTTCTTTTTTCTCAGAAGCATGGTGAGGTCAGCGTGGCTTCTCCAGAGCAGTCTCAGGAGCATTCTTTCCTCTGGGCACCTGGGAGAAGCAGCATACAAACTGACCTGTTAATTACACTCTGTGTTTCTGTGCTATGTGTTTTCAGTTCAGTGTTCTCTTTATTCTGCTTTCAGCCATCAAGCCTTCATCTGCCTTTCTCTAAAGTCAGATAATTCTTTAAATCTCTTTAAATTATCTTTCTGAGTATTTTCTGTAGTAAGTTGACTAACTCAAAAAACTTAAATTGTTTATTAAAGATGTTATTTGTGATTTTTCTTTAGTAGTTTTTGTATTTTTGCGTTCAACAATCAAGAATCCTTGAAATATTTTCAGACCAAGAATTATTGAACATGTGAACAAATATTTTCAGAGGAGGGGAAGGAACTAAGGGATATGAGATCAGTGGAAAGAATGGGGATGTTATAAAAAAGGAAATAAAGGTGAAAGGATTCTTCTGGAAGGGAGGAGAGATTAGGAGGCTGGGAGAGGGAGAAGTGTGAAACTGAGAAGAATAATGGGAAAGATGAGGACAAATGTGTTTTTTGACCCTGCCTCCTCCGTCCCAGACTCACGCCAGCATTTGGTAATCTTCGTTTTTCTGAGAATGGCTGCATCTTTCTGTTGCCTAAAGAAAGTCAAAATAAGGCTGGTTCTCCTGTGTTGCTTGAACCTTGTTTTCTGGAGCAGCTGGGACTGGTGTGTTTGTGTCTGACCTCTGATCCTCTTCATGTAAGCAGGGTCTGGAATGTCTCTCCTTAACAGAGTTCACTGACCACATGAAGTGTTCTTGTCCCCAGGGTACGTTGTGTGGAGGAGTTGAACAGTTTGACTGCTGCCTTCGCAGAACCATTTACAAAAATAAATTTGAAATTACATATGTGGGACCAAGCCAGGTAAGAGGATACCTAATGAAGTATGAAATTCCTGATGAAAATAGGATGTTTACCAGAACTAGATATGTTTGGAAAAAAGCATAGGGGATATGACAGGGACAGGGCTAAGGTTGGGTGGGAATTGGCTTCGATAAAAGACCATGGAGTTAATTTCCTACCTTGTGAGTTTCTGTGAGGTACCTCCATGTCAAGTGCAGACTTCTGAAGTGATTAATTTTCTGCAAATTTGCCTTGTTCAGAATGTGGCATTGGAGGTGAGCTGGCAGGCTGGGCACCCCTGTGCAGTCAGGGAAGTGACTACAGGACTCTTCAAAGGGGACTTATCCTTGGGGACCTGAGTGGGTCTCCAGTTAGGCTAGTAACATGTAAATGGCAAAAGCAAGAATCCCACATGTCTGCTACAACTGTCACCCCATGTGAAAGGAATGGTAATTTTTTTTTAAAAAGGCAGAGGGAAATGATGTGAGGAGATATCTGAATATCCTAGTATCATCTGTTGCCTAATCTTCCATGGGACAAGAAGTCTGCACTGTTCTTGTGTGCATGGCCTCATATTGCTTTTTCTACTTTCTCTAGGCCATTGTAAAGAACCTCTCAACAGGAACTCAACTGGTGTTGAAATCCCAGTATGGTTATGAGATTGATGAGGTGAAGATCTTGGGGAAGGACAGGTACCTGGTGGCCCATACCTCAGACACGTTACTGCTGGCTGACATCAGCTCCAACAAGCTCAGTGAGGTACTGGAAAATCAGTGGCATTTCTGGAGTATCAAGTGCTAAACTTCATAACTCAGAGGATATGATTTCTGCATGGGAACAATACCTCGATTTTCAAAGAATCATAGAGTAATTCAGGTTGGAAGAGGCCTTGGGAGGTCTCTTACCAAACTTACTGCCCAAAGGAAGGTTGATATTAAATTCAGATGTTGTTGGTCAGGTCCCACTAGATTTCTCTAGTGCTTTGTTCCAAAGCTTTACTGTACTCAAGAAAGAAACCCTTTTTCCTAAGTCTTCTTAGTATTTTGACTGCTGTTTTAGGACCACTTTTCATCCTTTCACTCTGCGTCTGCCAAAAAAAGCCTGGCATCACTGTATTAGAGGTTTCCTAAGCCTTCCCTTCTCCAGGCTGAAGAAGCCAAATTCCTTCAGCCTGTCTTCACAGTGTTAGTGCTTCACTCCCGACCACCTTGATGGCAGTGTGCTGAACTTGCTCCAGTTTATCAGTGTTTCTTGTACTTGGGGGCCCAAATCTGGATGTTTTATATATATACATTCCAGATGTGAATGTACAAATCTTAGTGTGTTTAAAAGAAACAAAATGAAAAGTCATCAGGAAACAATTCATGACTGCATCCCACAGCTTATGCCAGTGCCATGTCTGGTACCAATTCACACAAAATTGTCCATCCCCTGAGCCTCACAGTGCCCTGAGTGCTGAGCCCACGTGCTGAGCCTGGAGATTGTGGGCAATAGGCTAATATCTGATAAAAGCATTAAATAGGCTTCAAGGACATATTTGCTTTGTTCACAAAGGTGTCACATACCTTTAATCAGACTGATGGTGGGCTAATCAGTCTCTCTTGGAGCAGGTGCTCTCACTGGAGATTTGCATTGGAGAATGCTGATACTTGGTAATACAATTGAGACTTTGACAAGAATGAAACTCCTAGGTTTCTCTACATCTTACTGCACAGAGTTTTTCTTTGGATTGCACAGCTATACTCACTTCTCAGAAAGAACAAGGCTGTGAGATGTCCATTTGCTCTCTTGCTGTCTCGCTGGAGTTCCTTTGAAGCAGTAAGTTGGAGCTCATACTCCATGAGGCAAGAGGACTGCTGCAGCCTTGGCTTTCAGTTTTCTGCTTCTCTGGCCACTTGTCTGGTGTTACCACAGTAACTATTGTATTATCCAGTGCTCTACTCAAATTTCCAATCAGTTGTTCCCCCACTGGCACTATGCTGATCAGCCATTGCTAATATGACCCTAAATAAAAAAGGGTTTCAGCTACATGTGGTGAGGAGATTCTGCTCCCACCAGTGGTAGCAGTGATTCTGTGCCTGTGATTAACAGAGGCAAAGGAGCTGTTTGGGTGTTTTTGTAGTAAAGCTGGTCTGGGGAAGGTGGAGAAGGGCCTGTGAAGGATAGGATAGAGAGGGAGTACCTTGGTCACATAAAGGCCTCTTGTTCAGAAGGCAGTAATATTCTGTACCAAGAGAGCTGGAGTCTGAAGTTGAGCCTAAAGGAAGGAGAGGAACGTGTGGAATTTGCAAGCTGGGAATGACTGAGAAACAGTGTTGGCCAGTAAAGTGATGGAACACAATCCCTTGTGCAGGGTAAATCTTGCTGTCTGTTTGGGAGCCGAAAGCTGGACAGTGCACCCCATCATCTGCAGACTGGTCCTGGTCAGCCTGTCAGCCTCACCCTGTGCCATTGCTTTGCAGGTGGCCTGGAAAGGATCTGGGGGGAATGAGAAATTCTTCTTTGACAATGAGAACGTAAGTAGGATGGGACAGAATGCTCCCCATGAATGGTGTGTAAAGCTGTGTGTGCACCAGCAAGAAAAATGTCACCTGCATTTCTGGAAAACCCTCTTTCTCAGCAGTTTCCCGAATTTAGCCTCTTCATGCAAATTCCAATCTGCTTCTTCCCTGTACTTGCCTTTTGCACATGCCAGGTACAGATACAAACTCAGTGTATGGACTGATGAGTTACGAAAGTCATAACCCTGAAGGAGAGAGAAGCAATAGAAGAGCAGTGGCCAGAGAGGTTATTAGAGATACAGAGTACAGCTGTCATGGGGAGAGCTTGACTCCTGCAGGACTGATAGTCCCACAGTTAAAATCCCCAGTCTTGAGGAAAAGCTATCAATCACAACAAGAAGATGAGAACTGTTTTTTAGTCATCCCAGAGTATTTAAATTTCTATTTGTGCACATCAGAGTTCTTTCCTCTACCCCTCACTGGCAGGTGTGAGTGTTTCTATCACTTTACTGTAAAAGTGTATTCCCCTGTCACCATCAGGTCTGCATGATTTTTAATGCTGGAGAGCTGACACTAGTGGAATATGGAAGCAATGACATTCTGGGGTCTGTCCGCACAGAGTTTGTGAACCCTCATCTGGTCAGGTAACGGTTGCATCTGCCTGTGTAACCAGCACAGGCATTTAGTAAAGTGAGCTCAGATACATAACTCTGCAAGTGTCCCACACTGTAGAATGCAGCCCCCAGACACCCACTTCTCACAGTGACCAGTGGTGGGTTTAGCTGCCAGGTTACTGGCTGTCAAGTTTTAGAAGAACAAGAGCCTCTTTTTCCTCTGGTCTTGGTGCAGCCTGCCATGGCTGTTGCTGAACAGGGACCTCCTGTGCATGTTCTCAGGTAACTCTGCATCCAGCTAGTCCTGGTGTAGCATCATTAGGGACTCAGTTGCCAGCAGAACCTCCTCTGTCCCTTTAAAATTCTGTGCTCCACATTGTGATTGAGGAGAAGGGAGGATCATGGGCTGCTCAGAGCAATGTAACTGATGTGTTATTGGGAGCCCCTTGCTCCAGAGGGGCAGCGTTGGAGGGGGGAGCCATGGATCAGAAAGGTTTGTTCTCACTTGTGGCAGCTACAGGTACTGGGCACGTGTCACAGGTCAGAGAAGTGCTGGAGGCTCCATGTGCTCAAGGAAACTACAGGGAAGTCAGGGAGGGATTGTGTGATTCAGATGTGAATTTTGAGAGTAGTGGAGGTTTAAGTCATTCCTTTCAAATCACAGTGTCCGTATCAACGAGAGACAGCAGCGAGGCGTGGAAGAGAACAAGAAACTGGCTTACCTGATAGACATCAAGACTATAGCAACAGGTGACTGTAACCCTCCTTCCCCTTCCCTGGATTTTGCCAGCCTTCCTTATTCCTTTTCATTTTTTGTGCCAGGCAGCACATCCCTGAAGGTCCTCTCTGCATTCCCTCTACCAAGCAGCAGATTCTTGAATTTCCCCTTTGCACTCCCTCTGCCAGCAGCAGTCCACTGGACCCCAGGCTGTACTCCTTCTGACAGGATGCTGCCTGACCTGGACACAGCCATGGGTGTCTGTGGCTGTGTCCTGGGCCCAGACCCTGTGCTGCCTGCACTGCCCATGAGCTGTGCATCCTCATAGACAGTGGGACAGAGTTGCTGCTGCTGAGAAGGCATCAAAATAAAATGTCACTGCTATTTAGTGTTCATGTCACAGTGTCTTTGCTGAGGGCCTTGCCCTGAATAGGTCCCAGGCATCTGATTCCCCTGGCACAGATCTGAAAGTTGAGCCCTTTGAGGTGTATCAGGTACTTACACTGTTTCCTTTATTTCCTTCCCTAGTGGACCTTGTTGGTGGCTACAACGTTGGCATGATCAGCCATGACAGCAAGATCGATTGGCTGGAGCTGAATGAAACAGGCCACAAACTGCTCTTCAGGGACAAGAAGATGAGGGTGAGGCAGGCACCTCAGGCAGGATGGCATGTGTGGGGAGAGGTAGAGACAGACATGCCTGAATGGAGGGTGGGAGGTGAGAAACACATCTGAAATACTCCTGATTTTTTGCTGACTGCTCCTTTGAGGAAGATTGACTATGTGCAGATTGCATGAGCTGGTAGTGTTGCATTCTTGAGTCATAGCTAATGCTGAACTTAGTTACTGGACATCTTGCTTCAGCTCGTCACACCTGAAAATGAAAACCATAGGTCCTTCTGAGGTACACATGTGTCACAATCCACTCAACCCGAGCAGAATGCTATGGTATTCAAAGAGTCAGGTGAAGCCCCCGTGACTGGAAAAAGGAAAGCATTGTACCCATCTTTAAAAAGAGTAGGAAGGAGGACCCTGGGAACTACTGACCTGATGGCCTCACCTCTGGGGCTTGGAAGTTCATGGAACAGTTCTCCCTGGAACAGTGCTGAGGCAGATGGGGAGGGGAAGGTGGTTCAGAGGAGCCAGGCCAGGTGACTGGGGCCAGCCAGCACAGCTTCACAGCAGCAAGTCCTGCCTGACCAGCCCAGTGGCCTTCTCTGATGGAGACACTCCACCAGTAACAAGGGAAGGGCTGGATGTCTGTAAAGCCTTTCACACAGTCCCCCACACCATCCTTCTCTTAGGCTGGAGAGAGGGGGTTTGGTGGTGCTCTGTTTGCTGGGTAAGAGCTGGGTGAGCATTCACATCCAGAGGAAAGTGGTCAGTGGCTCAGTCCCAGTGGACATGAGGGATGAGTGAGTGCCCCTCAGGGTCTGTATTGGAACTGTTATTTTATATCTTCATTAATGATAGAGATGAAGGGATTGAGTACACTCTCAGCAAGCTTGCAGATGGCACCAAGCTGAGGGTGGAATGACACACCTGGAGGACAGGGCCATCCAGAGGAACATTGACAAGCTCCAGAGCTGAGCCTCAGGAATCTCATGACATGTAACAGGAGAGTTCTGCCCAAAATTGCAGAGGAAGGCCCTTCTTGGTCCCTTAGTTTCTAGTTTCCCTGAAGGACTTTAGAGCCCGTTTTCATGTTCCAGCTGAGAGGGAACTGAAGTAGCACAAGGCATATTCTGGTTTATAAATGTCTGTGTCAAGCCATAAGGGGAGCAAGAACGTGTGGCTTTAAATGCTGCAAGGGTTTAAAAAGCAGTCTGTAAATAAGTATGAGATTTTAGGATGTATGTCTTGGAAAAATCTGATTCCTGGTAATGTCTGTTTACAAGATGGCCCTGCTCAGATATTCCTGTGATGTTTGTGTGAGCTAGCAGCCCAGCCACAAGCCCAGCTGAGCCTGTTCTCCTCTCCCACCTCCAGCTGCAGCTCTATGACATTGAAAGCAGCACCAAGTCAAGCATTCTGAACTATTGCTCCTACGTGCAGTGGGTGCCAGGCAGTGACGTGGTGGTTGCTCAGAACAGAAACAGTCTCTGCATTTGGTACAACATTGATGCTCCAGAGCGAGTCACCATGTTTCCTCTGAAGGTAAAACTCTGGAGACTTGGATTGCCTCCTGCAGTTTCTTTCTCTTCTTCCTCATGTGTGGGAGTAGCAAGGACAGTATGGCAGAAGGAGGACAGAAGGGAACTGTTAGTTTCCTGTGGACAAACTATGAGCTCATTTGTCACCCTTGTGGCTAGACATTGCTGGCAGAAGATGGAGCAAGGGGCTGCTTCATGGCTCTGTCTGCTCAGTGGAGTTCATTCAGAAGAACCACGACTGGCAGAGCTGTTCCAGTGCTGCCCTCACATCCCTGAAACCCCACATACCTCAGATGAACAGGGGAGTATTGACAGCTGGTATTTTTTCTAGGGGGATATCGTAGGCTTGGAAAGGAGTGATGGGAAGACAGAGGTGATAATATCTGAAGGGGTGAACACTGTGTCCTACACCCTGGATGAAGGCCTCATAGAGTTTGGAACTGCCATTGATGATGGGGATTATCACAGGTAAGTGCTGGATATGCCAGTGGGGATGGCAGGTAGCTCATATCATGTGCCAGGTACCTGGGAATCAATGATGCATCAACTGCAGCAGCACAGCTTTCCAGAGTTGGACTTCAGGCTCTCACCATGCTGTTGGTCCAGGTCTGTGTATAATGAACATCAGAGTCCTTCAGGAGAGATTTTTCAGCTTTTGCCTCCTTGCAGCTTTGTGGTTTCAAATTCAGGGAGGGGCTGGCCAGTGTGGTCCCACAGACACCAGCAGGGCTTTGCTGAAGGTAGTTGTCAGTTAATTGCAGTGAATAAGAGTGTCTCCAGAGAAGCTAGATGTGAAGTGGTGCTTGGGTGCTTTTACTGCTGCCATTCCAGGGATGGTAGCAGTGTTGTAGAAACATCCAGGAGCTGTGCAGAGTTAAAATTGACTGCCTGGTCATGTGTCTTGGTTTGAAAGACAGGTTTGCAACCCAAGACATCATGGCAGCCACCTGGGTACTGCTGACACTCTTAAGAGGGCTTTTAAAAGTGACCAGGGGAGAAATCTTCATGTGTTCATGGCACTGTTGTGTGTTAAGAGACTTTCTCAGCAGGGACTTGTATCAGACAGAATGCTTTAGATTTGTCCCACGCTGCTACAGCCTTCTGCTGATCATGTGCCTCTAAGTACCTGAGCCCAGGCAGGAATAACCTAGATCTCTGAATTTTCCCCTGCTCTGTCAGGCTCTGTGTTACTGTCTTCTTCAGAGCTGGGCACACCCAGCTGGCTTTGTTTTCAGAGCTGCTCTGGTTAGGAAGCTGCTGTCTCACAGTCTGAGATTTTCTTCAGAGAGCTCTATTGTCACTGAAAGTCTGCAAATCTCTCTGTCTCAAGGGCTACTGCATTTTTGGAGACACTGAAAATGTCCACAGAGACTGAAGCCATGTGGAAGACCCTCAGCAGACTGGCTTTGGAAGCGAGACAGCTGCACATTGCAGAGAGGTACATCACATCTTCATGGCTCCAGCATTGTCTTTGCTGAATCCCAGAGACCAGGGTGCAGCTAAAGGTGTGGCTCTGTGTGTGGTCTGGAATATTCACTGTATTGGAGACTTAAGTGTTCTCTACTCCAGGCCACAACCTTGCCTTTTCATCCCAGTGGTGATGCCAGAGCCAGGGGTGGGAGCACCTCTCTCTGCAGCACAGATTTTTGTAGATGGTAGCCCAGAGCTGTGTACAGCAAGGACTCAGAGAGCTGACAGATGTGGACAAGCTTGAGGAACTGCTGAAGCCTGGGCAGGTGAAACATGAGCCTTGGTCATGCTCCTGGATTCCCCCATGGAGCAGGGCTAGAGGCCACATCTGAACATAGGTCTTGGCAAAATCCTTTTCTTAAAGTAGGGCTAACCCACCTCTCCTATTGCTGAGCTGAGTCTGCTGCCCCGTTTCTTATTTTCTGTTCTTGGACCAAAAGTGGGCAACAAAACCTGGTTATCAACTAACTGCTTTGCATTTTCCAGGTGCTTTGCAGCTCTGGGAAACATGGCAAAGGCTCGATTTCTGCATGAAACCAATGTCATTGCTGACCAGGCAGCTCAGGAGCATGTAAGTCAAACTTTCCTGCTCTGCAGGGCAGCAGCTTTCCTGTAAACACTGGCATGCACATTATCTTCTGTGCCCTTGCTCACCAGTGTCATGCTGCAGACCAGTTCCTCATGCACAAACTGCTGACATTGTCTTCCATCCACAGCTGCCAAGTCTCTATCAAGGCTGGCCATTTTATACTGTCCTGGCTTGTCACTGCTATGATTCTCGACTGTCTTTTGTTTCTGTAATGACCCAGCCTCCACCTGCAGTCCCCTCCATGTTCCATTCTAGAGCCTCTTCTCTCCCTCAGCAAACTGAGCTTGCTGTTGTCTGCAGGGTGGGGATGGCACAGAGCATTACCTGGTGCGGGCGCGCCTGGCCATGCTGGACAAGAACTACAAGCTGGCAGAGATGATCTTCCTGGAGCAAGTGAGTGAAGCAGCAAGGGGTGGAAAAGGTTCTCTGTTATTACTGGGTGGGGAGGTGTGTGCCCTATGCTGTAAGAGGAGAGGAAGATGTTGTTTGTTCCTAGGAGAAGAGTTTTCTCCATGAAGTAGAAGAGGTATTCCTTGTTCTGAGGTGTAGGATTCCCCTGAGATGCATGAAGAGTGTGAGGGAGGATGTATAGCCCAGTAAAGGAGAGAGTACACTTTTTCAAGTGTTTTCTGCACATCTAACCCTGCTTGCTGTGAGAGCTCCATGGAAATGTGTCTGCTCCTAATGTGGAGCCTTGGGGTTGGTGCTTTCCTTTCCAACACAGAATGCCACAGAGGAGGCCATGGACATGTACCAGGAGCTGCACATGTGGGATGAATGCATCGTGGTGGCCAAGGCCAAGGTACAGAATACTGCTGCACTGGGCTGTGGGCTGGTCTTGCTTGGTAAATCTCCTGGTTGGGAGTGCATTCAGGGTCTGTGTCCTTTTCATCTGCCCTACCTTGCTTCTGCTTAGAAGGGCTCCAAGTAGAAGGGAAGGTTGCTCTGGTGTGAGTACAGACCTGGAGGAATAGGGAGAAAAGCTACTGAAATTGGTTTAGGCATATCTGTGGCTTGAAAAATGAATGGGTAGTGCCATGGTACACAAGGCTGGCATTGTAGTTTCTGGTGACTGGTGCTATGACCAGGTGTTCAGAGCCTGCAGGATGAGTTGGACAATATCTCCTCTTAGCCAGGTCAGGCAGTTCTGTGTTTCTCCACAGGGACACCCAATGCTGGAGAAGCTGTGTCGGGGTTACTACCAGTGGCTGCTGGACACCCAGCAGGAAGAGAAGGCAGGGGAGGTCCAGGAGGGCCAGGGTGACTACCTGGCAGCCATCAGCTTGTACCTGCGGGCAGGGCTGCCAGCCAAGGCAGCACGGCTGGCCATGGGCAGGGATGAGCTGCTCACCAGTGCAGATGTCATCGACAGGATCTCCACGGCCCTGATCAGAGGGGAGCTCTATGAACAGGTGAATGGCCCTTCCCATTGGGCTTTCAGCTTAGGGGAATCAGGGCCCTACACCCCTCTGCACCTGTGAGACACGTGGGGACTGAGCTGCAGGGTGGCACAGGTAATTCTGTGTTGGTAAGTACATTTAGGAGGAAACCCTCACTGTATCCATTGTACATGGGGAGGTCTAGAATTACTGTTGTTAATCTGGAAAAAGATCACATTTGATTGGCAACATGTCTCTAGAATATATAGTGTCAGTAACAGTTGAGGAGGCCCTTAGGAAGGTGGGAATCAACAGGAACAGAATCGTGAATCAAACTGAGAACTTGATATCATTGTGGAAATGTCAGTGCTTCCTCATATCAGAATAAAATACAGCGTAAGGATAGTCTAAATGGAAAAGTTAAGGAAGAAAACCAAAGGAGTTGAAGACTGTTTGCAGAGCCATGAATATCATAAAGAAGGGATGTCGTTATTCTCTGTGTCTAATAACATCAAAAATTGATAACGTGCTGTTAGGTGACAATTTTAAAATCAAAGGGTGTTTTTTCCACAGCACATAATCATGTTCATGTAAGAAAGCAGTGCTGAGTCTGCCCACTGCTCAGTATCCAGGCCAGCAGGGGCCTCTGGCAGATGCTTAAGATGGGAAATAAAGAACAGGGCAGGCAAATACAGGGTGGTACTTCCCCTAGTGTGTTTTCATGGGTTCAGCAGGGTGCAGCCTGTAACGTACCTGAACAGCTCTACACCCGTGTTTAAGAGCTCTTGATAGATTTTACTTCCACAAGCTTGTCAAATTATTGCTTGAACCACACAAAGATTTTGGGTTACAATTTTGGCTATGACTTACCCAGTTGAGTTAAATGTTGTATGAAAAAAACCACTGCTTTTTGTTAACTTGTTTTATGTCTCCTTTATAAATTACATTTCTCTTATCTCAATTTATCTTCAGCATTTTCAGGCCATTTCATTTTGACACAAGAAAACTTTGTACTTTTTCAAACCTGTCATCTTTTCTTAAGCTTTCAGTTGAAAGAGTAACTGGAGCTTCCAGCTACTGGATGTTGTTACCAAAAGTATAAATAGTCCAAAAATTGTTAGACTAATCATGGAGGTAGAATCTGTCAAAATTCATTAAATATGATGATGTGAGGGCATCCTGACAAACTCAGGCAGCTTCTACTGTGCAGGTTGTCAGAGATGGACAAATAGTGGAAAAACTGGTATTTACTTGCTCTGTTATTACAGTTCTCTGGATTTGTGGCCTTGACACCATTGAAATACTGAAAGTAATGAGCTTTTGGTCTTCCAGAATTGCTGTGCTGGGGTCAGTCAGCAGAGAGGACAAAGGTCTTGGCACATGCTGTCTTTCCTAGAAGTTCTGTAATTCCCATACACTTGCTTAGTTGGGAAGGCAGAGCTGGTGCAGGAGTGTGCATGGAACTGTGGGGTGTGATGATGTGGGTTGATGGGCTCTGGAAACAGCTTGTGTCTGTCTTTAGGCTGGAGACCTGTTTGAGAGGGTTGGGAACCCACGGAAGGCTCTGGAGTGCTATGCCAAGGGCAGTGCCTTCCTGAAAGGTACTGTGCTCAATGTGTTCCTCCCCTTCATCTCCAGCAGCAGCCTGGCTGCTCTGGCCTGGTGGCAGCATGAAATACTGCCCTGGAGCCTGGAGGTGCCTGGCTGCTCTGCAGCTTCCACCTGTCATATTATTCAGTGTGTTTTCACATAGCTGTACATGCACATGCAGTCCCAGGAGAGTGTCTTGTTCCCAAGTCCTTGACCATGCTGGCTACCCCAGCGTGGGTTTGACCCAGCTCTCCACAGGCTCCAGGCTGCTGAGTTACCCAGTGAAGCTGGCATGGCTTAGACAGTCACCACTGCCCTCCTTCTGTGCCAGATCCCATGTTTGCCCCACAGTCCTGCCCCCCTGCTGGCTCAGCCTGAAGCTCTTGTGTCCCCTACAGCTGTGGAGCTGGCTCGCCTGGCGTTTCCTGCAGAAGTTGTGAAGCTGGAGGAGGCCTGGGGAGACCATCTGGTGCAGCAGAAACAGCTGGATGCTGCTATAAACCATTACATCGAGGCCAGGTGGGAGCAGGGCAAGGTATAATATGAGCAGCAGGGTACTAGCAGGGCATAAAGCTGATAGCTGTGCCTCTGTCAGCCTGAGTGAACCCCACTTAGCAGTGCCCTGCTTTCTTGTGTGCACCAGCCATTGATGCCTTCCCACATCTCTCCCAAGGTCTTACACTGCTGATTGCTCTTCCCTGCTGTCCCAGTTCTTTCACCCCCCTTAACACTGCCAGTTACTCAGCTGCTTTGTGCTGCTCTGACTCAGGGAGCTGAACCAAGCAGCAGAGCACTCTAGTCTCCCTGGCACAGCACAGCTCGAGGAGGTGCCTGCTGCCTGGCTCTAAGGGCTGATGGGTTTGGTGCCAGGTGCTCAATTAAGGCCATTGAGGCAGCTCTGGGAGCCCGGCAGTGGAAGAAGGCCATCTACATTTTGGACTTGCAGGACAGACAGACAGTAGCCAAATACTACCTCAAGATTGCCCAGCATTATGCAGCTTTACAGGAGTACCAGGTGAGAGCACAGACCACAATCACCACTGCTCTGTGTGTCCCTTGGGTATATTGAGTGTGGCCTTTTCCTGGCAGGTTGCAGAGGAGCTGTACATCAAAGGAGGCCAGACCAAGGATGCCATCGACATGTACACACAGGCTGGGCTCTGGGAACAGGCTCACAAGGTAGAGTCAGAAGCCAAAGCTGCTGTGACCCTCAGCCCACTTGGTGAGACATGCCTTCCATCAGGAGGTGATAGTGCCTTCTGCACCAGTGCCTGATCAACCAGTACTCTTCCCAATTATGCATGCAGGGGCATCCAGCAGCCAGCAAGAAATCCATTCCCAGTGTTCCCATTCTTCTCTCACAGCCCCATGTGGGTGCAGCTCTTGCCCAAATGGCCTCTCCAGGAGCTGGTCCTGTGTGCTGTGTGGCAGTGACAAGGGACTGCCCATTCTTTGCAGAGCATGTGGCACGGATACCTGTTTGTCAGATGGGAGGGAAACATGTTTTCCCCTTCTCCCTCCTGTCATGTGTCAGGAAATTGCTGCTCATTTCTGCCCTGTGTGTTCCTTTTGGCAGCTGGCACTCAAGTGTATGAGCCAGGAGGATGTGAGTGTGCTGTACATAACCCAGGCCCAGGAGATGGAGAGACAGGGCAAGTACAAAGAAGCAGAGAGGTGAGTTTCTTCCAGTGCTGGTATCAGTCCAAAACTGAGCCTGAAAAATTGGCTGTAGTGAGGAGAAGCCCTTTCCTGGTTTGGGAGGAGAATTTGGTACTGGGGTTTGGAATGGTCAGAGGAACTTTGTCCACACACAAAGAACTGCAGCTGATTATTTCAGGATGCAGAAAGATTCCAGGGGCTGGTTGTGTCCTTGGCTGAGCCATTTGGATGTGCTTGTGTTCCCAGGCTGTACATCACTGTGAATGAACCTGACTTGGCCATCACCATGTACAAGAAGTGTAAGATGTATGATGAGATGGTTTCCCTGGTAGCCAGGTACCACAAGGACTTACTTGGAGATACTCACCTTCACCTGGGCAAGGTGAGTGCATCTCATGGCAGGGGATCAGCTAGACCAAGCAGGGGCAAGATCATTCTTACAAACAAGTGTTTGAGATTGCTTAAAAAATCAGTGGCAAGGGTATGAGCAAAAGTCAGGTTTAATATTAAGCATTAAAGCACAACAAGTTTTTGTCTAGATTCACTCTACCACTTACAGGACAGCTAATGCACAAGAAGGGAAAACAAGCAACAACAAAACCAAACAAAATACAGGCAATCAAAACAGAAATGAACTGAGAGCTATCTATAGGGGTGTGGTGTGTGGGTATGTGTGTGTGTGAGACAGACAAAATACAGTGTGGGCAAGGGTAAAAAAGAACACAACCTATAACCTTAACAGCATTCAAACATGAGAGTACTTAACTTATACCTTAAGCTTAACAGTTTAACATAGGAAAGTATTTAACTTACACCTAACTTAATTTATAGCTTAACCTTAACAATCTAACAGAGGAATAACATTTAACAGCATTTAGCCTAACTTATAACTTTGAAGTTATGCTTAGCAGCTCAGCAGAAGAGTAGCACTTAGCAACACTTATAAATTATGTTTAGCAACTTAGCAAAAGAACAACCCATAGCAGCATTTAAATAAGTTTATAACTATCACATAACCTTATTTCCAGGCCTAACTTTCTTAGATATCCAAGATACTTAAACATCTAAGAAAGCCACATTTCTCCTGGATTTGATATAGGATATGTGCATTTTTATGCACCTAGACAGAAACAGTCAGTGCCTACAAGGTACCTGTGAAAAATTCCCCCAGATGTCAGTGAAATCCTCCCTTTGGAGGCCTTTGTATCTCCTGGTGGGTGAAGGATCAGGCCTGGAGGAGTGAGGGTGTTGGCCCAGGACATGCCATGTTTTGGTGAAACCTGAGGGTTTGCTGGTTCTGAGAGGTGTCCCCACCCTGAGGGAGATTGCTGCTCACAGCCCACTGTGGTTTCAGGACAGCTCAAAAGGATCTCATTTTGGACTGCTGTTTATAGGGTCACAAGACAGTGGGTTTCAGTCATAACCATGTTTCATCCTGGCCAGAGTTTGGGTTGGCTTTTTCTTTGAAAGTGTGAGAGCAGCAATGTTTTGCCATCCAGGCAAGAGGACTATTTTCCAAGGCTGGTCATAAGGACAACAGAAGCTCATTAGACAGCAGCAGTTCCTGGGAGCGGACAATCCTCTTTCTGATAAGCTCAGGAAGAGCAGAGCCCAGGTGCTGTTTCCAGGGCCAAGGCCTAAGCAGCATTTCTGAGATGACAGTGCAGCCTGGGGAGCAGAGGGGGGAATGCACCCCACAATGTCACTGTGTCACTGCCTCTGACTGCAGGAGCTGGAGGCAGAGGGGCGCCTGCAGGAGGCTGAGTACCACTACCTGGAGGCCAAGGACTGGAAGAGCACAGTGAACATGTACAGAGTGAATGACATGTGGGAAGAAGCATACAGGGTAACAACCACTCACAGATCCCCCCTGTGCAGGTTCTGGCTGTGGGGTTCTGGTGGGAAGTGCTTTGTCTCTGTTCACTGCAGGATCAGAGCATTTGGTGTACACTTGCAGCCTCAGAGCTGCCTCAGCCCTGTGTGCCTCCCAGTCTGCAGCACTGCAGTCCCAAAGCAGGGTTTGACCCTTGTGCTGTGCTGCCTTCCTCCAGACCCTGCTCTGCCCTGATCCTGCATCCTCTTGTACTCAGGGGAGCTGCTCTGGCCACAGCCCAGCCCTGCTCTCCTCAGGGTGGCCAGGGGAGGCTGGGGTCACTCCAGCTGTGCAGCAGTGCTGTGGGCTGTGCTGAGGCTGCAGCTGTTCTGCTGCACCATGTGTGCCTTTGTCTTACTCTCCCACTCAGAGTGCAGTACAGTGGTGGTTGCAGCAGGGTTAGTTGGGAGGGAACAGATGGTTTTGGTGCTCCCTCCTGCTGGCAGGCAGCACATGAGAGGGGCTCAGTCTGCTGAAGGTGAAACAGATACACTGGGTTCTTCCACTTCCTTTTCTCTGCACAGGTGGCCAAGGCACACGGGGGTGCAAACTCCCATAAGCATGTGGCCTATCTGTGGGCAAAGAGCCTGGGTGGAGAGGCAGCTGTGAAACTCCTCAGCAAGTTTGGACTTCTGGAGATGGCCATTGACCATGCAACAGACACTGGGTATGCAGGTGCCTCTGCCCAGCACTTCCCTCCCTTCTGCCAAACCCCAGAAAAAATGTGTGGCCCAAGATAACTGTGTGCATGTGGTAGCTGCAGGTCCAGAAAATGATTTGTCTTCCCACCCCACCAGGCTTCAAACAGGCCTTCCACATCCTTGGCACATCCCACTTCTCATCTTTGTGTGTCTCTGAAATACCAAGTCTGAACTGGGCAGGCAAATGCAGTTTATCCCTTCACCTCTGCAGGGGAGGGCTTGTGAGAGCCTCTGATCATGAGAGGAGGTACTCCTCATGTCACCATGCCTGCCACAAAAGCTTTGGCCCTGCTCTGCAGCTGGCCAGGTGTTTGCCTGTATGGCCATTCATTGCTGCTCTTCCCGAGGCTCCACATCTCTTGGCTCCTGCCTCGGGCTCTAAGAGCAGGTTTGAAGGAGCTGAATTTCCTTAGTGGGGACTCTAAAAGCTCCTGGTCAGGAACAGGAGGAACAGGCAGTGCTAATTCACTTGGGACCTGCTGTGTTCCCCTCTCTCCTCTCCCAGTCTCTTGTGCTCTATTTGATGTCTTGTTCTTGATGAAGGTACACTCTCACAGCACAGAACTTATCTCTTTCATTGCAGGGTCTTTGAATTTGCTTTTGAGCTGGCCCGCCTCTCCATGAAGCAGAAGATGCCAGACATCCACTTAAAGTATGCCATGTTCCTAGAAGATGAGGTAATTTTCCCCTGGAACAGGGGCAAGTTCTCTAGTCCCTCAGGTGACTGAGGAGTTGTCCCTGGGCTGCTGCAGCAGTCACAGTTCTGGCTGCAGTCCCTGCTTGTCCAGAGAGCTCCATGGTGACAGCACCAAGCTCCACACACTTGTTTCATAAATCCTTCCTGCCTTGCAGTAAGTAGAGGAGGTCATGAGATTATACCAGAACAGGAAGGTGTGCAAACAAATCACTTCTTCTCCTCTAGGGCAAACTTGAAGAGGCTGAAGGAGAATTCATTAAAGCTGGGAAGCCCAAGGAAGCTGTGCTGATGTATGTGTCCTCCACATCCTGGCCTGCTGCATCTGCTCTCTCCTTGCAATGCCAGCCTGGTTTCCTCCCCAGCACTGGGCTGCTCCTTGTCATCCTTGCTCCATCTCCATGTCCCTGTCTCATCCCCCAGGTTTGTGCATAACCAGAACTGGGATGCTGCTCAGCGTGTGGCTGAGGCCCATGACCCAGACAGCGTGGCTGATGTGCTTGTTGGACAGGCACAGTTTGCCTTTGAGCAGAGGGAGTTCCAGAAGGCAGAGGCCTTCCTCCTGCGAGCACAGAGACCTGAGCTGGCCATAAAGTACTATAAGGTGAGTGCAGTCTGGGGCAGCATCCTTGTCTTCCTCACTGGACAGGAGCCTGCTTTAGATGAAGGGGTGAAATTCAGCTCCCAGCTCCCCCTGTCAGCTCAGTAGCCAAAGAGAAACCATTTACTCAGGGTTTCTAGAGGAACTGAATTCTGGCCTGAAGACTGAACCAGTGGATTTCACATCATAGCTTCTCATGCTCACAGATCTGCAGGATGCAGGTGGTCCTTGGGCCAGCACAGTTGGGTGCATTTGGAGGCCACTGAGGTGGCTGGAATGGATGAGCATGTTCCCTGAGCTCAGCAGGGCAGGTGGATGGACACAGGTGCTGTTTGGGGAGGGAAGAACTGGGTGGTGCTGCTGTGGTTGGTTCTTCTAGTCGGTCCTCTGGAGAGATGGCATGAGGGGATGGGTGTGCTGTGTGATGGCAGGAGTGTGGGGGATGCTGGTGAGAAGGTGTCCCCACTGTGCCCGTGCAGGAGGCTGGCATGTGGAGCGAGGCCCTGCGCATCTGCAAGGAGTACCTGCCGGGCCGGCTGGGACAGCTGCAGGAGGAGTGTGGCAGAGAGGCTGCCAAGAAAGGCTCCAGGTGAGCAGTGCAGTCATCAGGCTGCAGGAGATAGCTGGAAGCTCTTTCCCATGGCCATATTGCTGATACCTTACAGAGACAGGCTGATGGGATCCCTGACACCCACTTGTTTCCTTCTTGAGGGTCTGGGTTTCTTACTGCATAGTTTCCTATCATCCTTCCTTATTGCTCTGGGAGGCTTATTTCTGCCATCCACAGTCTCCCAGATGGCACCTTGGCACACTCACAAGTCTCCATGGCCTCCTGTACTGCCATTGCATCTCCCCAGGGTCTTTGGTCAGTTCTCTCCTCGCACTGTTCATGTTCTCTGCCACATGCTCCTCTCTGTCTGAGGTCCCTGCCCACACCCTGCACCCCATGTGCAGGGTCTCTGGCAGGTACCAGGCTGCTCACAGCCTGCATTCCTCCCTGCAGTGGAGCTGAGGGGCTGCTGGAGCAGGCCAGGCAGTGGGAGCAGTCTGGGGAATACGCCAGGGCAGTGGACTGCTACCTGAAGGTGCGGGACCCCAGCAACAGTGTCCTGGTGGAGAAGTGCTTACTGAAGGTACTGTCAGGGTGTGGCTCCCCTCACCTGCTCTTCTGCCTTCCCCCAGCTCTTCCCCCAGCTGGGTGCCCCTCAGAGTTCTCTGTCCCTGCAGGGCACAGGGGAGCCTGCAGGCTGCAGTGGCTGCAGGGCTGAGAGCCTTCACAGCTGCTCTGGAGCCATGGCAGGCTGTGCTTACCCTGCATGGTGCTGCCCCCTGCTCTGGCACCACTGCCCGTGGCAGGCCCGTGTCTGTGTGCCCAGGGCTCCCTGCACTGAAGGGCTGCACTTTGTGACTCAGCCCTGGCACCTTCTTGTGCTCCATGCCACCAGCCTTGGTGCTGTGTTCTTGCTCACACTTCTCACTCACACCCATGTCCTTGTACCAGCTTCAACAACAACTGTGTCCTTGTCTGATCTTCTCCCATGTGTGAAAGTAGCTGAGCTTTGCTCCTCTGACTTTTCAAAACAACCTGCCATTTCTCCCCTTCCTCCATCATTCAAGTGCTTCCAATTCTCAGTCTTTTAGCTGGGTCTGAGCACTTGCCAGCTTCATCTCACTCTCCCACCATTTTTATCAATTGAGCTGCTGACAATTTCTCTTCACAGGCTGCTGAGTTGGCCGTGAAATTCTTGGATCAGTCACAGAGCCTGGAAGTGACACGGACTGTGGCTCCTCAGCTGGTGGCCATGAAGAAATACAGCATGGTGAGCATGGCTCCTGCCCCCAGACTGCTGAAGAAGTAGTGACATTGGAAAGGAGAGCTCCATGAAAGGAGGTCAAGTCACATGCTGGGGTGATGGGTGGATGGAAGGCCTTATCTGGAGGTAGGCCATGCAGAATCTTCAGGGAGGATGAAAGAGGGGGATGAATCAAGTCCTGGAATAGTGTGAGAGACACAGTCCTTGGGAGGAGGCAGGAAGCAGGGGAGAGGCTTATCTTTTGGAAAGAGACTTTCTGTTGTGTCTGGTGGTCCGGCACCAGCTTCAGCCTGGATGCAGGGAGCCCTTGGGGCTCTGTCTGCCATGGAACTGTCTCTGGCCCTGCAGGCAGCTGAGCTCTACCTGAACTTGGATCTCACCCGAGAAGCTATTGATGCCTTCATTGAAGGGGAGGAGTGGAGCAAAGCCAAGCACATAGCCAAGGAGTTTGACCCCAGGTGTGCCCTGAGCTTCACAAACTGTGCCCTTCTTGCTCCCCCTCCCACCCCAAGCTGATCCCTTGTCCTGCCTTGGACTGTCCTGTGGCCCCTGGGTTTCCTGGGTTCTCCCCACTGTGTCCTTTCCAGGTTTGACTGGGTACATTCTCCACAGCTGCCCTTCCCAAGCCATTTAACATTCTGACACTTTTCTATTGCCACACATCCCACAGAAATTGTTATCCCCTTTTGTTTCAGCCCTATCCCTATCTCCCTTTCCCTTGCCATAATTCTGTGTAAGGCCTTCCTTCTGAAAGCCCTGTGATCCCTTGCTCTCCTCCCGAATTGCACTGTGAAGAGCTGCTCAGACCCTTCCCTTCCCCGTCCCTCTGTGCACCAGCAGCCTGCTAGCAAAACTGCACAGCTGGAAGTCTGCTAGTACCAAGGCTGAATCCAGCCTCTGCACTGATGCAAGATGTGAGTCTTGCTGCCTTTTGGGATTCTTTGTACCCACAGGTCGGAGGAGTACGTGGACCAGTGTTACAAGGAGTATTTAAAAAAACAAGGGAAGGTGGATTCGGTATGTATTTGGGATGTCTCACAGGCCAGGGAGTGGTGTCAGGACCTGTGCAGATCCTTGAGGCCTTTCTCATGGGCCTTTTGCCTGACTGTGAGCAGGAGTGAGAGGTCTGTATGTGCCTGTGAGCCATGGCTACTGCATGCCAGACCACAGAATCATAGAAGGCTTTGGGTGGGAAAGGACCTTAGAGCTTATCTCAAGCTCATCTCATTCCACCCCCTGCTAGGGGCAGGGACACCCTGCACTGGATTGGGTTGCTCCAAGCACACCTTGCTGGGTCATGTCCAATTTGTTGTCACCAACACCCCCCAAGCCCTCCTGGGCTGTTCTCCACCCATTCTCCATATGTGCTTGGGGTTGCTCTGACCCAGGTGCAGCACCTGTGGCCTTGTTCACCTTCACAACATTCACATGGGCCAAGCTCTGCAGCCTGACCAGGTCCCTCTCAATGGCAGATGGGTCACACAAGCTCTGTGATTTCATGCCATGGAGGGGGAGAGACTGTGTGTCTGGGAGAAAAAGACATGGGTGACCTGATGCCTGTGTGGATGTGAGTAGGAAACCAGGCCTGCACAGTGAATTTATGGCTGTTTCCATCCTCAGCTGGTGGGAATTGATGTCATGGCAGCTCTGGATTTATATGCAAAGCAGGAGCAGTGGGAAAAGTGCCTGGAAGTTGCAGCTAAGCAGGTGAGTGCTTGTGTGAGCCCTCAGGGACAGACCTGGGCTCCTGGAACCCTGGAGTGGGTGGGCAGCATGCAGAGCCACTGCAAGGGCTCAGGAAGCACCACACCTCTGTCCCCATCGTGGCCAGTCAGGGTGAGTGGGGAGGTGCTAGAACCTGGAAGCACATTGTGTTTAAATTTCGTTATTAATGGAGCATTGGAAAAAGCTGAAAGAGTTGTTTGGGCTGGAAGTAACTGGCACCATGGAAACAGGGGTTTGTAGAAGAAAGCCTTCTTTATGTTCTTGAGAGCAGTGGTGTCAGTCAGAATGAGACATCCTAGTCAGAAAAGCAAATTTGATATTTTTTCAGTTTTACTGACCTGAAGCTAACAAAATTACCTCAGCAGAGTAATAAAATGGAGAAAAGCAAAATGAAACTATTTTACAGTGCTCTTCCAAGGCAGTAGCAGGAGAAGCCAGCTCTCGATTGCCAGGATGTACTTGGAGGGATGGTTTGTATTTGGTGGTTATTGATGGGTGATTGGGTATTGAATGGTTATTGGTTCAATAGCTGTTGGTAATGGAGGTAACCAAGGGCAGGCAGTTCTTTTGGTGAGCTATTGGTTTAGATTGAATAACAGGGCAGCCTTGGCAACAGTGTCTGCAGTTAGTGGGGACATCACAGCTTGTCCTCAGGCCAGCTCTGAAGCCTTGGAAAAGCACTGGGAACGTCTGGAACTCTGGTTTTATACGTTTGGTTCCAAAACCTAAGTTTAGGTTCTGCTAGAGTGAACTTGGTATCTCTTAGATGTGGGCTTCTCTGTGATGCAGAAGATCTCTGTTGTAGTCATTGTTCTCCTGGGAGGGTCCCCTGTTGATACTCTGCATATCAGGAGCCACAGAGAATAACTGCACACTCCATTTGATGGGAAAGACTCTGTTTATCGTATGGGCACCACAAGGCCACAGTGAGTCTTGGGTCTGCTCGTGCCTCTGGGAGAGCATCAGCAGGACCCTTCCCTGTAGCCAGTGCAGAATATAATCACTGACTCAGGTGCTCTACAGTGGTTATACAGCAAAAATGGTACATTGATCACAACAGGTCACATGCCAGACCTAATCTTTACCCCAAGCTATACTGAACATGGTGTTTCGAGTTCTGGACATCTGATGGGACACTGGTGTTTTTTCTGCATAATAAACTTGCTTCCATTGCTCAGTTTTTAACAGGATTGCACATTTTGTGCCTTTTTTTTTTTCTCATTGCTATATTTATGCATGTGTGAAGCAGTTCTTTCCTCACTCGAGTTTCTGTGAGGCCAGCAGCAGTTCTCTGCAGTGTCTGTGTGGTCAGCACAGGTATGAGCTGCACTCCTAGAAGGTCTGCAGTCCTGGAGCTGTGACAGCATGTGGATAATGGACTAGAGCAGCTTTGTAAATCACAAACATCTTTACCTAGAGTTTTAGTTACTTTCTTTATTTCACTGGGGGCTGCTATACAGTTGGTAGTCATGCTGACACCTAGTAGAGTGCTGCATCCTTCAGGTGTTGGGCAGTATTCCTTTGGCAAGTGGTGAACAGCTGGAAAACAGCTGCATTTGCACGTGTGGAGGATCAGCACAGCATCAGCTAGCCAAGATAAAGGTGTCAGCAGGGTCCAGATCAAGCCCCATGTGTGCCCAGGGCAGGCTGGCTCTGATTACCTGTTTCACCTGCAGGACTCAGGTGTGTGGGGCTGTGCACACACGGCTGAGTCCCTCCCCTCCAGGTGGCAAGTGCTCAGTTCCTGATCCCAGGCTGTGTTTGTGTGTGCTCTGCAGGGCTCTCAGTTCCCAGGCTGTGTTTGTGTGTGCTCTGCAGGGCTCTCAGTGCCAGGCTGTGTTTGTGTGTGCTCTGCAGGGCTGTCAGTCCCAGGCTGTGTTTGTGTGTGCTCTGCAGGGCTCTCAGTCCCAGGCTGTGTTTGTGTGTGCTCTGCAGGGCTCTCAGTCCCAGGCTGTGTTTGTGTGTGCTCTGCAGGGCTCTCAGTCCCAGGCTGTGTTTGTGTGTGCTGTGCAGGGCTCTCAGTCCCAGGCTGTGTTTGTGTGTGCTGTGCAGGGCTCTCAGTGCCAGGCTGTGTTTGTCTCAGTGGCTGTGTGCTCTGCAGGGCTCTCAGTCCCAGGCTGTGTTTGTGTGTGCTCTGCAGGGCTCTCAGTGCCAGGCTGTGTTTGTGTGTGCTCTGCAGGGCTCTCATTCCCAGGCTGTTTCTGTGTGTGCTCTGCAGGGCTCTCAGTGCCAGGCTGTGTTTGTGTGTGTGCTCTGCTGGGCTCTCATTCCCAGGCTGTGTTTGTGTGTGCTCTGCAGGGCTCTCAGTCCCAGGCTGTGTTTGTGTGTGCTGTGCAGGGCTCTCAGTGCCAGGCTGTGTTTGTGTGTGCTGTGCAGGGCTGTCAGTCCCAGGCTGTGTTTGTGTGTGCTCTGCAGGGCTCTCAGTCCCAGGCTGTGTTTGTGTGTGCTCTGCAGGGCTCTCAGTGCCAGGCTGTGTTTGTGTGTGCTCTGCTGGGCTCTCAGTCCCAGGCTGTGTTTGTGTGTGCTCTGCAGGGCTCTCATTCCCAGGCTGTGTTTGTGTGTGCTGTGCAGGGCTCTCAGTGCCAGGCTGTGTTTGTGTGTGCTGTGCAGGGCTGTCAGTCCCAGGCTGTGTTTGTGTGTGCTGTGCAGGGCTCTCAGTGCCAGGCTGTGTTTGTGTGTGCTCTGCAGGGCTCTCAGTCCCAGGCTGTGTTTGTGTGTGCTCTGCAGGGCTCTCAGTGCCAGGCTGTGTTTGTGTGTGCTCTGCAGGGCTCTCATTCCCAGGCTGTTTCTGTGTGTGCTCTGCAGGGCTCTCAGTCCCAGGCTGTTTCTGTGTGTGCTCTGCAGGGCTCTCAGTCCCAGGCTGTGTTTGTGTGTGCTCTGCAGGGCTCTCATTCCCAGGCTGTGTTTGTGTGTGCTCTGCTGGGCTCTCAGTCCCAGGCTGTGTTTGTGTGTGCTGTGCAGGGCTCTCAGTCCCAGGCTGTGTTTGTGTGTGCTCTGCAGGGCTCTCAGTCCCAGGCTGTGTTTGTGTGTGCTCTGCAGGGCTCTCAGTCCCAGGCTGTGTTTGTGTGTGCTCTGCAGGGCTCTCATTCCCAGGCTGTGTTTGTGTGTGTGCTCTGCTGGGCTCTCAGTGCCAGGCTGTGTTTGTGTGTGCTGTGCAGGGCTCTCAGTGCCAGGCTGTGTTTGTGTGTGCTCTGCTGGGCTCTCAGTCCCAGGCTGTGTTTGTGTGTGCTCTGCAGGGCTCTCAGTGCCAGGCTGTGTTTGTGTGTGCTCTGCAGGGCTCTCAGTCCCAGGCTGTGTTTGTGTGTGCTCTGCTGGGCTCTCAGTCCCAGGCTGTGTTTGTGTGTGCTCTGCAGGGCTCTCAGTGCCAGGCTGTGTTTGTGTGTGCTCTGCAGGGCTCTCATTCCCAGGCTGTTTCTGTGTGTGCTGTGCAGGGCTCTCAGTCCCAGGCTGTGTTTCTGTGTGCTCTGCAGGGCTCTCAGGTGCTGCACAAGTACGTGGCTCTGTATGCCACACAGCTGATCTGCAGGGGCAGCTGGGACAGAGCCCTGCATCTCTACGTGCAGCATGGAGCCCCTGCCAGCCCCCAGGTGAGGAGGGCAGCTGGGCTGGGCTGGGCTGGGCTGGGCTGGGCTGGGCTGGGCTGGGCTGGGCTGGGTGTGATCTGTGCACAGCCAGGCTCCTGCCTGGGCTGGCACTGCCTCGTGTGCAGCGTGTCCAGCCCTGCAGTGGGTTCTGCCAGAGGGCTGAAGGAAATCCCCCAGTGTGTTCTCCATGGGAGGGAGCAGGGGGAGTTGAGTGTTTATGTTTGTTTTGAGCACCAAGTTCAGAACAAAAGGCACCATTTGCCTCTCTGAGAGCATTGGCTGCAGGAAGCATCCTTCCATTCTTTCCTGTTTGCCTGCCTTGTCCCCAGCACCCCGTCCAGCCAGTGATTGCAGCACTGCCACTCTGGGAGCATTTCCTTGGCCTGTGCTTGGCAACAGGAGAGCTCTAGAGTGCACTGACTCCCCATCTGCCTCCTTGCACATTTCTCTCCTTTTTGTTGCAGAATTTCAACATTTACAAGCGTCTGTTTGTGGAGATGGTGAATGCTGCTGGCATGAACTGTGCTGAGGCATACTCCAGCTGGGCTGACCTGCGGGACGTGCTCCTCAGCCTGGTGAGTGTGGCCATGGCCACCACTGCCTGGTCAGCTCCGGCCCCCAGGCCCTCCTCACTGAGCAGGAAGAGCCAGTCTCTCAGCAGGTGACATGGGCAGTGTTTTTAGAGCACAAGCTGAGGGTAAAGAGCTGGCAGTGTGCACAGTAGGAAAGCAGGATCCTGTGAAGTGGATGTGGCTGAGCAAGAGAAGGCAGAGAAGGAGACCCTGTGCTCCTGGCCAGATCCTTGGGGTGGGTCTGGACCTTGCCCTTTCAGAGCTGCAGGTGTCACTGTGACATGGGAGCTGTCCTCCTCTTGTCCTGCACCATATTCAGCAGCTTGCATGGGGAAAGCACACAGCTACTGAGCCTGCAAAAGATGAGTCCTCCCCATCTCCCCATGGATGCTTAGAGCCTTTTGCTCCTCATTTCTTCCAGAACACCTCAGCCAGAGCCCGTGATTCCCTTATCTCTGTTCTTGTCCCACAAATACCTACTTTGAGCATAAAGAAAATCAAAAAATCCTCCCTTTGTCCATCCAGACTCACACCTGCTCCCAGTGCTGGCTGTTGTTGCAGTACTGGTGACTCTCCCTGGCTCCCACAGGCTCCTTCCTCAGTTTGCTTTCAGACCCAGAACACCCAAGGTCCAGCCCTTGTTCAGTCCCAGAGGTGTCTGGATGTTTCAGATCCTTCTCTCTCCTGACTTCCCTGTCTCATGTGGATGAAGAGTGCCCTCGTGCTCTCCTGCTCTCAGCTCCTCTCATTCTCTTTTCTCAGTGTGAAAACTTAGTGAAGTCCAGCGAGGCAAGCACTGTGGCACGTGAGGAGTTTGAGAGGATGCTGCTCATTTCCCACTACTGCGCCACCCGCTCTGCTGCCCAGGGCCTGAAGCAGCTGGTGAGGCTCTGAAATTCCTCTCCAGGTCACCACCCACACTGGGGAATGCTGTGGGGATGTGCAGGCTCAGGGCTATTCATAGGTTACTCCAGATCACACATCATGGATGCATGAGAAGGGGACTGCAATAATCTGGGGGCCCACCACTAACAGGTAGAACTGTTAGTTCTACCTGTCTTTTCTACTCGTTGTGGGTACTGCCTCAGCCACTGTGGCTGAGCTGTAAACCAGGGGAGGAGCTGGTCCATGTGCTGGGCATGACTTGTGAGAGCAGGGGTGCCAGTAGAAAATTAGGGATCACTAAAGATCTGGTCTTCCCAAGAGAGGGAAGCCTTCCTCTGCTCTCCTGGGCTCTAAGAGCTGCTGGGCGTCACACATGGTCTTCAGAGCAGATTGTCTGCCCAGGGCTTTAGCAGGTGCTGGTCCTGTGTGCTGGGCCTCCTGGGGGCTTTGGGGGCTCATTGACCTGTGTGGGGGCATCACAAGGCCCTGTGACTGTTTTGAAGTCTTGTGTGTGCTGGGATTTCTTCTTGGCCCCCCTGCTGAAGTCTAGATCCATGTGGGATTGTGGAATTGTTCTAGAGCTCTGGATGGATGTGGGACTGGAGTTGTGATGGAGAAGGCTGGGAAAAGGACCCCTGTAAAATCTACAGGGAAGACTGGGGCTTCCCCATGGCTATGTGTGTGGATGCTGGGGGTCCAGAAACATGTCAGTCAGCAAGAGCCAAGTCTGATGTCTTGGAAACCTGTACAGATCTCCACAGCTGCTGAAGAATGTTGGGGAGCTGGGCAGTCTTATTTGGGGCCATGAAAAAGGGATGGCCTTGACAGTTCTTGTGTGAAATTGGTATCTGGCAGCAGAAAAGTGAAATTACCCTTCAATTCCTCACCCCTGCTCCAAAATTCTTACACAATTCCATACAAGATAACATTTATTGAGAACTGTGGCTGGAATAGGTTTCTTGGAGAGATTGGAGAGTCTGTCTCCATTCCTTGAGATGGTCAAAACCTGACCAGGCATGTTCCTGAACCAGGCATGTAGCTGCCTCTGCCTTGACTGGGGCTAGGGGCAGGATTTGGGAACTGCCAGCAATGTCAAGCCAGCAGTGCCTTCCAGCCTCACCTGTTCTGTGACTTAGATGGGGAATGTTTGGGTGTGGCTTCTTGTAAAAAACAGCAAGGCTTATAAAGCAGAAGAATTTCACTCTCAGGTGATGGTCCTGTATGTCCTGTACTGAGGGAACTCAGGGTTACGACTGAAGTTTTTGACTTTTTTTACCTGTAGGGTGTGTATGGGTGCAGGGTCCTTGCTGTGAGTCTGGGGTGATCTCATGAGGTCCCTTGCAGCCTGTTTTTCCTTTGCTGAGTGTTGTGGCTGTGCTGTGCTGTGTCCCCAGGACACCATGGCTGCCCAGCTGTCCATCTCCCTGCTGCGCCACACGGATCTGCTCCCTGCAGACAAGGCTTTCTACGAGGCTGGCATGGCTGCCAAGGTAAGAGCTGCCTGCACTGGACCAGAGAAGGACACGGGGCACCCTGGGCTCAGGGATTCTCCACTTTGCCTTCCCAAATCCTCCCTTGGCTGCTGGACTCTGCCACTGGAGGCTGTTCCTCAAGCAGCCAGTGAGCAGATGGGACCTGCAGACCCAGGGGTGGACAGAGGCCGTGTTTTGGCTCTGTTGTGTGGATGTGAGACTGCTCAGCTCTGCTCTGCACCACCCAAGTGTCAGACAGTCTGCCTGGGAGTTGAGACACATGGCAAGGACAGCAGCATGTCCTCGCTGCCTGGACATGGCTGTGCAATCATAGAATCATGGAATGCTGGGACCTTAAAGCTCATCTTGTTCCATCCCTTGCCGTGGGCAAGGACACCTCCCACTAAGACCAGGCTGCTGCAAGCCCCATCCAGCCTGGTCATGATGCCTGTGTCCATTCTGTGGAACAGTGAGCTGGTTGTCTTTGGGGCTGGCAAGCTGGAATGTGCAATCTCCTTGTCCATTCCCTGGGCTGCAGGCAGGACACTGGCACAAACAGAGCCACATCCTTCCCAGCCATGGCTCTGGGAGAAGAGCTGGCTGTGAGGATGAGCTGCCCAGTCTCACTCAGGGTTCCTCTGCACACCAGGCAGTCAGCTGGGAGAACATGGCCTTTGTGTTCCTGAACCGCTTCCTGGACCTCTCAGATGTGAGTTTGGGCTCTGGGGGAGGGAGGGCTGCCTCTCTAAGATGGCACTGGGCTCTAGGGCCACCACAGACCCCCCAGCCTGGCCAGGGCACGAGGAGCTGCCATGCAGGGCACCTGCACAGCCCTGGCCAGGTCACCCTGGGTGTGCCAGTGCCACTGTGCACATGGCAGCAAGGAGCACACTGGCCTGACAATTTATGCCTGAAATCCTCATGGCTGCAGATGCCCTTACAGCTTTCAGGATGATTTCACTCAAGTTGTTCCAAGAGAAGAAAAACTACTTGGGAGGTGGAGGCCATGGCCCAGTGCTTTGGCCACTGTGATAGAAGACTCAGGAGTCCCCTCAGTCCTTTCCCTGACCAGCAGGTTGGCCACCAGAAACACCAAACCCAAGGGAGCTGACAGACCTCGCTGTGCCAGACCCCAAGTGCTGTCAGCAGCAGCTGGGGGAAAACAAAAGCACCCAATTACATCTTTCCCTTCTTTGAGGTCACCTGGATAGGGCAGTGTCTGAGAGACACTGCAGAGTGTGGTCATGTGTGACAGGAGGGCCTGGTCACCCCAGCACGAACAGGCAGGGGCATCCTCACCATGAATGGTACTGTGAGCTCTGGGGCTGGCATTGCCCAGGGCTCTATCCCTTCTTTCCCAGGCCATTGAAGAAGGAAACCTGGATTCCCTGGACCATTCTGATTTTCAGAGGACAGACATTCCCTTTGAAGTGCCACTTCCAGCCCATCAGCACGTGCCTGTGAGTTTCACCTGTCTTCTTCAGCTCTTGTGAGCAGTGATGCTGCTTCAGGGTCCTTTGAAAAGGGACTGGGGTGAGGCTGGGATTGCACAGACTGCAGGGGATGGAAACAGACCCAGAACTGCCACCTTCTGCCTGTCCCCCCACTGCAAACACACAGATGTGCACAGACATGCACACACACACACACATATGCACATACCTGTGCATACACACGCACACACTCTCTCTCTCTCTCTCTCTCTCTCTCTCTCTCTCTCTCTCTCCCCCCTTCTCTCTCCCTCTCTCTTTCTCATGCTCCCAACACACACATACACACTCACACGGACACACACACTCTCTCTCTCTCCCCCTCTCTCTCATGCTCCCAACACTCACACACACACACTCACACTCACACACACTCTCAAGCACGTGTGTGTTGTGTGCCCACACGCTCTCCCCTGTGCTGCTCTCCCCTGTGCTGCTCTCCCCTGTGCTCCCTGCTGCTGGGGCTGCAGTTGCAGGGTGCCCTGGCCCTTTCCCCAGGAGGAGCAGCGGGAGGAGGCGCGGGACTGGGTGCTCACCATGTCCATGGACCAGCGGCTGGAGCAGGCGCTGCCGCAGGACGAGCGCGGCGCCTTCGAAGCCTCTCTGGTGGCAGCTGGCACCGGGGTGCACTCCCTGCCCTGCCTGCTGACAGGTGAGCTCCAGGCCAGCTCACTCTCACAGGAGATGGCACAGGGCCCTGCAGGGAGGGGGAGCAGCTGCAGGGTGGGTCTGTGAGCAGTGCAGAGACTGTGTGCCTGTGGGGAACCAGCTCTGCTGGAGGAGACAGCTCATTTCTGCTGTGGGGGTGAGCGAGCACTGGAACAGGCTGCACAGAAGCTGTGAGATCACCATCCTTAGAGACAGTCAAAAGCTGTCTGGACACAGCCCTGGGCTGGGTGGCCCTGCCTGAGCAGGGAGTTTAACCATACAGACCCCAGAGCAATTCTGACCTCAGTCACTCTGTGGTCCAGTGATGGCTCAGGCTGGCACAGCTCTGCCTAGGGACTCCAGGCTGGCCAGCACAAGAATGGGCAGCACCTGATCCTGCTCTGCAAGTGCAGGACTTAAAAAAGATCAGAGAAAGGGGAACAGGAGTGGGCCTGACAGGAACAGGGCTCTGGCTCCAAGTCAGGAACTAGGTGCCATTGTTGGACCTGCTCACTGAGGTGTCATTGCCCAAGGGCAGTTCAGCCTTTTTGTTCATTTGATCCCACCACTTTGGACACCCCTTCTTTATTTTGGTCTCCTGGAGACCAAGGCAGCATTATTCACCCCCAACACACTGTGCTGTTGGGGCAGCCCCACTACAGCACAGGGGAGGGGTACACTAAGTGAGAGTCTGCTTTGGGGCTCAGCTTGGTCTGAATGTCACTTTGTGCCCAGGATACCCAGTGCTGAGAAACAAGATTGAGTTGAGGCCAGGTCGAGAAGTGAAGAAGGATGTGTGGTACAAATTCGTGATGGCTGTCAAGGTGAGCCAGAACCCCACAGGCAGGTGTGGGTGGGTTCAGCCCCTCGTGCTGACAGAGCAGCATCCTGCTGGGTGAGGATTGTCCCAGGGCCCTGCACTGTGCTCTCCTGGCGGTGCTGCTTGGTGGGGGTTAACAGACCCAGTCCTGCCAGCCACAGCTGCTTTCAGGGACCCCTGTGCCCCCTACCACTGCCAGGGCCTCTCTCTTTCTGCAGACATCCCACAGCCCTGCAGGCCAGGATGTGATCGAGTTCCTCCGACGCTGGTGTGGGGGACTCCCAAGCACCAGCCTCTCATTCCAGTGAGCAGGACTCTGGCAGCTTTCAGGCCTGTTCTTCAGCACCTTCCACATCCAATAAACACGTTATCTCAGCCCTGCAGTGCTCCTGTTTGCCAGGGGCTGCTGAGCCCAGAACACCTGCAGCTGCTAGGCACAGGGCTGTGAACCCTGTACCTGTTCTCAACCCCCACATCCATGGGTGACTTTCATACTGAGGCCACAACTCTGTCAACTTCCCTGTGCTTGGGGAGTGGCATGCACAGAGATGAGCTCACAGAGTAGCTGCACTTTCCTTCCTGTGGCAGGCTTTGCCCCCAACCAGTATTCACCTGGCAGAGCCACTCAGAACAGCCAGTGTGGAAAGGAAAATTTATTTATTCAAGAAAACTAGAGATCCACCTGATGGGGAATCTTCCCCTTCTGTTCCCTGAGATGTCTGAGCACAGGCACAGCATGCTGCCATGCCTGCAGTGGCACCAGGACTTGGGCCCAGCACATCTGCCCACCCCCATCACTGCTGACAAACCCACGAGCCTTAGGACACCAGGAAGGGCCTGGAGCTCGGGGAGGGGAGGGCAGAGCATGTGAGGCCACAGCAGCTGCAGGGTCTGTCCCAGCTGGGGTGGTGGAGCTGGGGCAGGGGGCAAGGCACACCCCTCACCCTTGCAGCCCACCTATGCACACCAACACCACAGAAGGTGTGACAGCACCTCCCCGACCCTGCTGGGTCACAGCACTCCTGCAGCACCACCTGGGAGGGAGGGAGCAGCTGTGAGTGCCAGGCTGTGCTGCAGGGCCCAGCCCCACACTGACTGCTCTGCCCCTGTCCTGAGGAAGAGGCGGTTTGGGGGGCTGGTGTGGGCATGGGCCACAGGGTGCACTCACCTCTCCAGCTATGCAGGAGACTCAGCAAGTCCTGCCAGGAGCTGCTGCCTCTCACGGAGTGGCTTCTCCATTGCTGTACTTGGTCTGGCCAGCTAAAGAGAAAAAAAGACAAAAAGAAATGAAGGGTGTGAAAAAGAAATGTGATGGGCAGTGTTGTTACAAAAGAAGAACAGGCCTGGTTACCAGGGAATAAGAAGAGGGTCCCTCATGCAACTCCCCATGAAGGGGTGCAGGTCTGGCACTTAGGCTGGCTAGGAGAGGTTCCAACTCAGCATCCCCCCACAGCTGCACAGCCTCCTTGTTCCCAGCAGAACCCAGCACGTTCCAAATGCAGCACAAAGGCAGCACTCATGGGGAGATACAGGGAGGTCTGTCCAGTACCTGCTGTGTGCCATAGCTGCGTGCACAGGGCCAGATGCCCCGGAAGAGCAGAGCCACCAAGCAGCTCCTGCCCGAGAGCACGGCTTCGGCGGCGGCCAGCAGCAGGGAGGGGATCCAGAGCGCCAGGGCTGTGTCCTGCAGAGCACGGGGCACTGCACCAGGCTGGCTGAACACACTCAGCAGAGACTGAGGCAGCAGGGGAAAGAAGGGGGAGAGGGGGAGTGAAAGGAAAGACGAGAGGAAGCAGAGAGAGAAGGAGGCCGATGTGGGAGCGGGGTGTGCGGTACCCCAGACTCACGTAGATGCGCGTGGTGTTGAAGGGACAGTCGTTGGTGGCGATGGCCGCGCGGGCGTCCAGAGGCAGCGCGGAGCTGTTGCAGCCCCGGACCAGGTGCGTGCCCCGGCCGTGCACCGTGAGCGCCACGGCCAGCGCCAGCCCCACGCTGCACGCCGTGGACAGCAGGCAGTTCAGCAGAGACACGCTCAGCAGGGCCCAGTGCTGCGGGCGGCAAGAACACGAGTGGGACCGGCACGACCCGGGGGAGGCTCGGGCCGGGCACCTGTCTCTGCAGAGCGGGTCCCCAAAGGAGCGCACAGCATCTCTCGCCTCTCGCAGGACGGCTCAGCCTCGCCCGCATGAGGCTCTCGCACCTTCGCATCCTTCACGCCTGTGAGCTCGGCGCCGCCGGACTCCCCTTCCCTCGGGCTCCCACTCAGGCTCGGCCGCACCGTGCCCGGCTCTCCCGTGCCCGGCCCGGCTCCCCCCGCCCCATGCCCGGCCCTCTCCGTGCCCGCCCACCCCGAGCCCCCGCGGGTTCCAGCCCGGCCGCAGCGGCGCCACCGGAGCGCCCCTGCCCGGTGACGGTTCCGCCACCGTCCCGGAACGGCCGAGCCCGGCACGGGCGACACCTGCAGTGCCGCCGCCGCCGCCGAGGCGGAAGGAGCCCGCGGGGCCAAGGTCCAGGGGAGCGGCCGCCGGCGCCGCAGCCCCGCACTCACCAGAGCCGCCCGGGACAGGTTGTGCGACACCAGGATGGCCACGATGCCCGCGGCGATGCTCTGCGGGGAGAGCCGCGCTCAGCAGCGCCCGGCAGGGCACGGCAGCGCAGCGCCCGCCGCCCCCGCCCCGCCCGGCCCGGCCGCGCTCACCAGCAGCCCCGAGCACACCGACACCACGTTGGCCGCCGCGTACTCGGGGTGACGGCGCGGCGGGCGCCCGCCACGTGCCGCAGCACCGAGCCGTGCACGATGGCGCCCAGCACCAGGCTGCCGTGGCCCAGCACGATCAGCGCCAGCCCGGTGCGCATCAGCCGCCGCGGCTCCGCCAGCGCGCCCGGGCCCCGCCGCCCCCGGCCATGGCCGCCGCCGCCGCCGCGCTCCGCCCCGGGGCCGGGACCGGCCCGCCCGCCCGCTCCGCCCCGCCCCGCCCCGCCCCGCAACAGGCGGCACTCGGCTCTGTACAAAACAGTTTATTAAAAATAGGAAATGATAGAAATGAGATGCAGGAACCGCGGCTCGGCCCCGCCGCGCGCCGGGGCCGCGCCGGGCCCCGGGTCGCTGCAGGCCCGGAGCCCGCGGAAGGGCGGGGCTGCGGGCCCAGCCCGGGCCAGCACTCGCCACACGCCGCGGCCCCGGGCGGGAGCGAACCAGTAAACAAAGTGCAGCCGGCGGCGGGAGCGAAGCGCCGGGCGGGGAGCGGGGCTGAGCCCGGCCACCGGGGCCCACGGCGCGGGAACGGGGGTGACCGGGGTGCAGGGCTTAGGGCTCACCCTGCTTACCTTTAAATTAAAAAAAAAAAAAAAAAAAAAAAAAAAAAAAAAAAAAAGGAAAAAAAAAAAAGAAAGAAAAAACCCATTTCTGTGCTGTGCAAAAGACACTTTGTACAATTCAAACAGAACAAACTCCATGCACATGAGTGGGGCTGCAAAACACCCCAAGCCAGGCCTCAACTCCGCAGCACAACCTGGCAAATCCCAACAAAAACAGGGCTGGAAATAATACTGATGCGCAAAGTCCCCTTTTGAGGCGGGCAGGGAGGACTGTTGATGAGCCCAGCCACGGCACATGCAGGATGAGCTTCCAAGCACTGCAGCTGGGGTCTCGCGGGTGCCCAGGGTGGGCAGACACAGAGGGGCCGCAGGCAGCGAGGCCACGCTGGCTGCCCGGGAGCCACGGGGCTAAGATGACACCGTCACGGCCGTCAGGGCCCCGTTCCGAGTGTAGTAGAACTTGCTAAATGCCTCTTCAAGTAAACAGGTGAGTCTGCTCTGGTCAGCCTGGGGAGAACAAGGACAGGGAGGGGTGAGCCCCATCCACTCAAAGCTGAGAGCATGGCTGGAGTCCTCCAGGGCAGAGACCTGGCTTATTCCTGCTGCCTTCTCCCCCAGAAAAGGGCTGATGTGCCATAAACTGCTGAACTCTGAGAAAGGAACACAGGCCTACAGCCCTACCTGAGCCCCTGCTTACCTCGCTGATGAATCCAAGCTGCACCAGCTCAGCTGCCAGCTCCTGGATGTTGTCATCTGCAACACAAGGAAAGGTGTCAGTCCTCGGTGCAGGCGTGCTGCTGGCCCCAGTGCAGCTCGGCAGGGGCAGAGGGGAACTCACTGGGCTGGAGAAGGTACTCACTGGGCTGCAGGTCACAGCTCAAGTGTCGATTCAACTTGTCTTCCAGTTTCAGCAGCAGTGTCAGCTGCAGGGCAAAGAAATTCTCATGAGGGACTGCAGTCCTGCAGGCTGCCATGGCAAGCCCAAAGCAACCCTAGAAATGCCCCCTGCGATGGGAACCACCCCTCCGGACTCCCACAGCCAATTCCATCCTGAAATGCAGCTGGCAGCACCATCCTGTGCTGGCAGCCAGGAGCTGGGGGGGTGGGCTCAGGTGCCAGGTGAGCAGCAGGCCCAGGCTCTGTGTCCTGACAGCTGCAGCAGTGCAGGTTACCCCAGGCACCAGCAGCACATCAGAGCCAGGAGCCCTGCACAGCCCTGGCCTCCCCCAACTCAGCCAGACTGGAAACATACGTGGTGCTTCACGCCCTCCTCCACAGACTCGATGTTGCACTGCATCAGCACCACCTGGAACAGAGGCACAGAGCCATCAGCAGCCACCCCAGGCCCTACCTGTGATGGGAGTGCAGGGCACAGCCCCTGGATTTACCTTGCGGGTCTCCACCTCAGCAGGCTCTGGAGTTGGGGTTTTCACTGACGGGGGAGCAATGGGAGATTTCACCACGACCTGCTGTGGCTGCTGGGGTCGTGGCATCCCAAAAGCTGTGAGGGGATAGATTCCATTCCTACAAGGAAGAAGCAGCATCCGAGGTCATACCTCTCCAAAATTTTTCCAGTCTCACACACAATGGAAGGTGTCTTAAAAAATCCCCCTTACCTCACATCCTCCAGGAACTTGTCCAGCTCCAGTGCTGGAGATTGTGAGAAGCTGGAAAACAAAATGTCCTGAGATGAGAAAGCATCTCACAGTACCATCCACTTGGGTCTTTTGGGGTGCAGTTCCAAATCCCCATGTCCTGGGCTGTATCCACAGGCAGGATGGGTGTGGACAGAGACAGCCACTGGTGTGACGTGCTCTTATCTTCCCTTAAGGACATAACTATCTATAGGAGCTAAGGATGATGCAACAGTTATGGCAGAGCCAGTCTCACATCTCTCAGAACTGTGCAATGCAGAGTTATTTGGAGGGTGGCCCAGTGACACTGCTCCTGGTGAGCTGTTTCACAAACACCTGCCACACCAGGTCCCTGGTTGCAACAAACACTAGGAACAGCCAAACCCTATCTGAAGGCTGCTCTGAAGCATTCCAGAGATGAGGTAAGCACTGCAAAGCTGGAAGCCTGACAGGATATCTACAAGTGCTTCATGGGCTGCACACCTGCCTCAGCTCCCAGAGCACTCTCCAGCCCCTCCCACACCCCAGCAGCTGGGATCACCCCATCCTCTAACACACCAGTAGTTTCCAACAAAAATTCACTTTTTTTTTTCTAGCAGTTTGGTTTGCATGGCAGTCTGATGAACCTCCCAGAAATGATGCTGACATTTGAAGTCACTGCTGCTTTCTTTTCCAGCACCTCTGAGTATGGCACCACTACCAAAAAGTGAGTTCCAGGCTGGCACCCACAGACAGCCAAGCCTGCAGAGACTGACATCCCATGTGTGTAAGGATCTCTCTTGCACAGCTTTGGCTATTTACTTGTTGTCCTTCATTTTGTAACCATATCAAAAACTTTCCATAGGGAATTCATACTGCTATTTCCTAGCACTACGGGAACTGGAACATCAGCTTTTGGAAGGGTCTCTATGGCTCAGAGAGCTGCTTATATGGACAGAGCTGTTATTCCTTGGTTACTCTTGTTCAGCAGCCTGAGCATCCCAGAACTCTGGGCTCCCCTGGAAGCACCTTAGACTTCTCTGGGAATACTGTATTCACATCTTAGTCTTCAGCCAATCCCTTGACTAGCCAAGGCTTTGTTATCTAAAATGTACATCACATTTTTGGCGCTCTGCTTGCTCTATATGTATTACAGTCACTTCCTTAGGGAGCCACCCCTGCAGTGTAAGTAGTGCTGCAGTGCTGTCACTGACAGCTGCCTCAACTGCCTTTCCCTGTGCATACTGTGGAGTAAGATGCTCCATTAAAAAAACCCTGAGGAACCCTTTCTCTGAAGTGCTGACTCCATCTGGCTAGTCTGTGATTGGCAGAGCACCTCCCCACACTGTTCAGCCATGTTTTGCTGGGGACTGCTCCAACTACAGTGTGTTCATTTCATCCATCCATCTGGGGAACAATTCATCTCAGCTGCACAGAATCTGCTCCCAGGAAACAGGTGCAAGGTCTCCTTCCAGCCAGGAATAACCCTCCCACGAAGTGTGTGTGCCCAGACAGTGACTGCTCCTTCACCTGCAGCTCCACTTGGCACCCAGTCAGTGGGGAAACACCAGCACTGAGGGGATGGGCAGAACCCCAGTGCTCACACCAGTGCCCCAGCACTGCTCCCCTGAGCAGCCCCCTAAGCACACCACGGGGACTCACATCATCTTGACTCCTTCCCTGTCCTCATGATTAATCTCTGCCAACACTGCATTCATGTCGAGGTTTTTCGTCATTTCTTCTAAAGCATTTTCAGGAATCATATCTATTTAAAAAAAAGGAGTAACTTAGAGCAATTGCAGTTCCTCTCCAGCCTTAGAAAAGCAATGAAAAATGCAGAGGTCTTATGCTCTCTGATGCTCCTGGAGCAGGTCGGGGAGCACGGCCGTCCCAGCCCCACAGTTGCATCCAAGAAAGAGCCAGGCACTGCAGAGCAGCAGGGCATGGGGAGGGTGCTCCCACTCCCTGACAGCTCAGCAGAGCTCTGAGAGCCCCAGCCCAGGTGGGGCCATGCTGCAGGGCTCTGTACTCACGCTGGTGCCCCACGATGCAGTGAGCAGCCAGGAGCTTCAGCGAAGGCACCTCGAAGAGCGCCTGGTGGAACAGCAGCTCCCGCGCCGTGGGGCGCCTGCCAGGGTCCTGCTCCAGACACTTCTGGATGAACTCCTAAGGACAAAACCTGTGTGAGACAGCCAGCAATGGCACTGGAGCCAGCAGGGCCCGGGCCCCGGCTCACCCGCTGCAGAGGGTCCTCCAGCAGCTGGATGGCACTGTTGATGGCCTCCTGCGGCACGTACGACGACTCCCCGTTGCCCTGGATCTCCAGCACGGCCATCTGCAAACAGAGCAGAGCATCACTGCACTGGCAACAGCACACTGCGTGGGAGACAGGCTCCAGGAGACCCCTGCCAAGCATGAGATCACAGCCAAGCTGCCTGGGGTTACTTAAGGTCACATTTGGGGAGACACAGAGAATGGCTGCCTCATTACAACAGCTTGCTCCTCGCACCAAAGACTGCCAGGGAGCCCTGGGAACTCTGCCAGCAACAACCTGAACAGTAAGTGTCTCCACTCTGAACCTCATGATCCATTGGCCCGCTCCTGTTTGCTAATTCCATAATGAAGCAGTGACTGGATCACTGCCAGGATCTGACAGTGTCCCTTCTGGCTGTGTGAATAGCTCTGCATCGCAGAACAACAGCAAGCACACAACACATCAAGAGCAGGCTCCAGCCAGCTACACAGACACTAATTCCCAGCTAGAAAAGGCTGGAAAATATTGCAGAGAATGTCTCTGCATTCAGCTTAAGTTTTATTTCCTAAAAGTTGCATCTTTCCACAGTTCTTTTCCTGCTTCACTAATGGAACGTGCAACACAGGTTGAGGGTTCCTTGTGTTGGCTCTTTCTGACAATTCTCAGAAAATACTCCTAACAACAACTCCCATTACCTGGACTTGTACCTACTGACTGCAAGGACAGAGGAAGCACGAAGCTGCTACGACCAGGTATGACAGACTCACATGGACTGCAACCAGCACCTCTACCAGATGGGCACAGGCTGGCCCAGGAAAAGTGACAGACTACAGCTGTCCTCTGCTCCAAACACACCAGGCACTGGTCACATACATGGACATTACATAACAGTTTGCAGCAGTGACTATCCCCTCCAGCCAGTGAGTCTGACTTCAGGACTGGCCAAGAGTAACTCATTACCCATTAGGATTTTTGGGGAGAACTGCAAATCACTGAGCCATTTACTTCTCAGTGAGGCACCAGGGGAGCCTCCACAGGGAAAGTGCACTTGGCTCTGAGAACAAAACACACTTGTCACCAAGCAAACCCACCCATGGCCACGGCCTTTCCAGAGCTCTCCCCTTCCTCAGATTCATCATCTCTGTCCCACAGTCCATGTCCAACACTTACCTCCAGTGCACACATCCCAAAGGAGTAGATGTCCACAGCAGTGGTGACATTGGCAACTTCTGTAACAGAAAATAGCATTGTTATCAATGTTAAGTCAGCTCTACATGCAGCAGCACCACTGCACCAGGCTGGGACAGTCCTGCAGCTTCTCCCTCCGCTGCTACCAAAGAACAGAGGAGCTGAAGCATTTCAGCAGGAAAATAGCTCAGAACTGTTAATGTGGCATCTGTCAGGAGCCTGGAACTGAGAACAAGGTGCAGGACAGCTTGGAAGCATCAGCAAGGCCAAAAAACCCCAGGCCTGCAGCCACAGTCACACCATACCTCCATATTCTGGGGCAAAGAAGTGCAGGTTCTTCTGCTCCTCACGACAGGTCTTGACATGGTTGTTAATTGTGTCCGGTGCCACTGGAAGAAAACCAGGAATGCTTAGGATACAGAAAACCATAGCCCAACCCTGATGAAATCCCAGGGAACACCTGCAACTCCAGGCCCTTGGTGCCAAAAGGGGCAGAATGGTGACATTAAGGTGAGTCTTCACAGCCTTCATCTCTTGTCACCTGCCACGACCCAAAACATTCCTGCATTGCTTCCTTGGCAGCTTAGCATCACTCTCCAAGGGCAAACCTGGAGACCACAACTGCTGCCTACTAGGAAGACAAGGTGGGAGTAACTCCCAGTTGAAATGCCTAACTTCAATCAGATCTGTAGCATTTGTCACTGGCACCTCATTCACAACAGCAGCCTGAGGAACAGCCAGAGATGCCAAGGTCACTGCAATTGGTCACAGGTCCACACATGGTGGAGTTCTGGGAGGATGGACCTACCAAGTAACTCTTCCACCTTTCAGGAGGATGCTGGTGCCAAAGTGCCTCCAGACAAGCCAAGCTGCTGAAGGAAGGGAGGTGACCACCCAGACAGCAGAACCTCCCAGCAACAAGCACCTCCACAAACCACTCAGAACTGTGGGGAGGAAATAACTCACAGCCACAAGAACAGTGAGCAGAGCACAAGAATGGACCGCCATGAAAGACAAGCCTTTGGGACAGCCACCTCTGCAGAGGCTGCAAACAACTCTCTGAAACTGAGCAGCTGTCTTTGCCAGTGAGGAACACTGAGGTGGGCAGGGAGCACAGTGCCACCACCCATCTGAAACTCCACTGCCACACTGGAATGTGCCCAGTCCCAGAGGCTCAGGCCCACATCCCACCTGGTCACCCTCCTCATCTGCACTGGCACAGTGTGGGCTGACACAGGGCGTGCCAAACCACTTGTATTTTTCCATACTGAAGAGGATTCCCAGCTGAGTGACTCGTTCAGAGGAGATCTTTGGGCTCTAGTCAGACAAGAACCACCTCCCTTGGTAACTCAGCTCAGCCTTGCTGCATGGCACATACCAAATCACATTTCCCAACCCAAGTGCTGGAAGCAGAGCTTGCTCTAATAGCTAGAGGCTTCTTTACCAACCAACCATTCACAAGTAACTGCTTTCTGTTCCTGTGTTAGCTCTGATCCTAGGAGTCCAGCAAGATGACTTCATTCCTAATGCTCACCTGTTCCCAGACACCACCAGATCCTCTCACCTTCACATCACCAAGCAGCATAAGCTACATTCTTTGTCTTTCTCCTAAGACTTGCTCTGTTTTCCCAGTGACACTGACTGCTTCAGACAAGTTCTGGCCAGGACTGTCCACCATCCCACCAGTTCTCTCTGCTGGGGATTCTGCCCCAAAGCATCTCAACACCCCCCACATGACAAGTGGCTCAAAGCCTCCCTTGAGGAGACAGCAAACGCCTGATCCTCATCAGCACCCAAATTATGAGCTCTGGACTTTATTCACCTTAGTATTTTGTATTCCTGAGTCAGTTACTCCTGGAGTTTGCCTGCTCCTCTGCACTGGACTGGATGTGTTCCTGCATGGCTGCAGCCAACCCCTCAGCCCAAACCCTGTCACCACATGTCCATCCAGTGCCAGACTTGGCACATAGAGTAAACACCTTGTCCAGCACACTGGGGTCTCATACCAGGCCTTCTAAAGAGTATTTAAGGCTTCAGAAACCCTTCTGTTCCAACATCAGATTTATATTGTCATTTATGGGATCCTGGACGTCTCTGTGCCCAATGCAGTGTACAGGAACTATCATACAGATGTTTGTGATACCTGTGAAACCTGCAGCTACTGCAGGCATGTCAGAGGGACTCCCAGTGGCAAACTATACAATCTGGGGAGAGAAAACAACTTATTTTTTAATTTTTATATTCATTCTGCCTTTCTTATCAGTACAATGCATTGTAAGAGGAAACAGGGACCAAAAACTCAACAATCCAGTCCCACCAAATACGGAGCAGAATCAGCCAAGGAAAGTCAGCCCCCCACACAGTGTCGTGATCAGCTTCATTTTCCAATGTCTTTAAATCACACGTTGGATGGCAAGGGCCAGTTCACTATTCAGGCACCCTGTTCTGGGCTCCTGCCCCATTTAAGGACAGGGATGAGGGATAATCAATCAATCAATCAATCAATCAGAACATACTATCAACAGAAACCTCAGCAGTGACGCATTTCCATACCAGACAGGCAGGTAGAGTGGAAATCTAGCCCAGACTCCATCTATAGTGTCCTCAATGAGGGCCAGCCAGCCTTGATAACCAGCTCCTCTGCATCCAGGTCCTACAGACCTTCTGCAGCAGCACCAGCATTTCTGGGAAGAACTGGGCTCACAATGTCTGTGGGAGCCTCCAACTCAGATATGCAGAACTGACACACAGGCACCTCTTGAATTTGCTGCTGTGGATCAGCCAGGGACCTGTCCCCTCTGGTACTCTGGTCCTTGTGCTTCTTAACTTGCTGAGCTCCACTGGAATGTTTTTCCATCACTGTTGCAGAGACTGGCTGTGCAGCTGGGTTTGATCAGCCACACTTGGCAGGGAATCTGTTTCCAGCCATTTCTATCCCAGCTCACGTGCAGCTTGGCTGAGGTGACAGGTGTCACCTCACGCTGTTGTTGCAGAGCTGAGGCAGCACAGAGCCAATTACATCAGACCCCCAGAATCTCCTATGTGTCCCAGAGCTAAGCAGGGACAGTCCTGCCAGACACAGTCCTGCTCTATGCATCACTGACAGCACAACATGCTTCTGGGCTCAGCTCTGAAAAACTTCCTGCAGGTGTGTTCAACACAGCAGGCAGAAGTGCTACCACAACTGGGACAGGATTTTAGATGCTAAGACAAGAAATACTGGGTTTGGTGTGGTCACTGTTGCAGGTCATCCTGATGCCTGGGAAATTTAGCACTGATAGGGGCTTGAGGGCTTCACCTGAGCCTACATTTTAAACCAACCTCCTGAGTGTACAAGGTAAGAACACACACCTGAAGTTACCTCTGACACATGCCTGACTCCCACAGCTGCTATCTTACCACTTATACATCTATTTCTACATTCTCAAACTGGCTCCACGCTGTGCATGACTGGATAGATGAAGGCTGAGGATGGCTATTAAGTGGGACAAATTATGAAGACCACAAAGCAAAATCACATCACCACCAACAACAATGAATGTGTCTTTCTCAGCCACAAGAAGGTGACTACAAAGGGGCAGATTACAAAACACAGCCCCATGGGATTGACAAGGCTGGTGGGCAGTTAGCAGAGATGAATTTTAGAAAAAGGATCAGCCAAACATGGTGTCTGAGCAGGGCAGGTGATAGGGATGTGAAGCACAGCAGAGAGTAGGACAAGCAACCCATCCCTGACAAGCTGAACTCAATGTGACAATAAAAGTATAAAAAGAGATAACTGGCATTCCTCCAGGAGTGTGCTGTAGCTGGCCAGACTTCTCAAACCCTCAAGAACATGCAAAAAGAGCTGTGCAGAGTAGGTGGCCAGCCTGTGTGCCCACTGGCTGTTAGGGCTGGCACTCCTCCCCAGCTGTCCCCCCAGCAGGTTTGGCAGAGCTGCCTGGCCATGCAGCCCCTGCTCTGAACACTCCCTCTCATGCAGTGTCCATCTCACACCCACCTTCACTCTGCACTCAGAGCTCCCTCCCCATGGGCACAAAAGGTCTCCTGTCCCACAGCTCTGCCTCTCCTCCTGCAGAGCCAGGAGCTGCTGGGGCTCGTGCAAGCACGTGAGCAGCTGCAGAGCAGAACGTGATCCTCGGCCAAGGGCTCAGTGCCCCGGCCAGCAGAAACCAGGGGAAACCAGTGCCAGTGAGAAGGGTCAGCAACTGACCCTGGGACTGTCCAGGCTGGCTGTGCAACCCAGCCACGGGACAATCACCTGCTGTACTGTACAACCAGGAACCCAAAAACTGAAGCCAGGACCACCTCTGCAGCTATAAAGGGTGACCACAGGGCCAGCAGAGGTATGAGGCCACATTATCATCCCCTGTGCCCAGACACTTTCACTCCTGCAAAAGGGTACAGGACTGCACAAACCCACAATGTTACACTGTTTGCTTTCTCTGCACAGTGATGACAAAGGCTTTTTTATTAGGGAGGGCAAGGCCTAGAAAATAAGGAACTAGGAAGCTATTTGGCATAAAAAGAAGCATAGTCATTAAAGAAGGAATCAAACAGGAAGAAGTGCCAGAATTATGCTGATCACAGAATAAAAGCTCCCTACAGCCCTCAGATCTGTATCGGAGATTGCAAACTGTTTGCAAAATGTTTGCAACACTGAGTCACCAGAAGCAATAGGATTTTATTGGTATCATGAGCTGAAGGGTCAAATAGATTGAGTGCATGCAAAGTTCACCACACACTGTTCCCAGAGCCAGGTACAGCTCCCCATGTGCCCACACACAGGTACACTCCTGCCACATCTACTGACACTTCCAGCAGGAAACCAACCCCTGCTAAACACTGCCCACGGCTCCCTCCAGAGACAACACTGCTGGAGCACAGGCAGTGGTTCTGGCAGTAGAGAGTTAATGGCACAGAAACTGGAGAAGGCTGCTGTCCACAGAAATTAATGCAGAACCAAAATCATGGCAGGGTTCATGTGGGAAGAGCCTGTGGAGTGACCCAGGAGCACGTCCAGATTGCTTTTGGGCAACTCCCAAACAATGTCCAACAGTCCAACAATGGGACTGCCCTGGGCAACCTGTGCTGTGCCAGCACCGCACCGAGAGAGGGTGCCTGGGGTGCAGAGGGACCCCATGGGGGGCACAGAGGGACCCTGGGGGTGCAGAGGGACCCTGGGGGTGCAGAGGGACCCCGTGGGGGGCACAGAGGGACCCCGTGGCTCCCAGCCTGTGCTGTGGCCCCTGGTGCTGCCCCCAGGCTCACCTGCAGCCCCCTCCCCAGAGCTGTCCCAGCCGGGGCTCCCCGGGCCCGCTCTGCTCCTCAGCCTCACCCAGCAGAGACGCTCCAGCCCTGCAGCAGCTCAGGCTGCTCTCCCCAGGCGGGCTCTGCCCAGCTTGTCCCTGTCCCCCATGTCCTGGCAGCCAGGGCTGGGGCTGCACGAGCACAAAGGGCCATCCCCTCCTCCCCTGGCAGGGTTTTGCCTAATGCAGCCCAGGGCATCAGCAGCTGCTTTTGGGGCCAGGGCACACACTCCTGTCAATGCTCCACAGAGGGACACGATCACACTGTCACACTTCTCACAGCAGCAGCAGGTGGTATTTTCACATTTAAAAGAATATTTAAGAGTTCTCAGTTGACGTGTTTGACCACATCCATTACATGGAAGCAGAAAGTGGAAGTAGGCAGAACAGGAAAAACAAGAACAGATAAAGAAGAGCTGTAAGATTAGTACCTGTCAATCCTGGTTGCATGCAGGCTCTTAAACAGGGACTTAGGAGCTTATTGGCACTTTATCTGGAAGAGTTCATGATACAAACAACTTCATCCCTAACAAAGTGTGTTGGGAGATCTGAAATCTGCACCCAAAACCAAGTTCCAGGTTCTAGACCAGAAGAATTAACGTTTCACTGACCATGCAAACCCCTGCCTGGGCTACACCATCTAACAGCAATGCAATATTGATATGAAAAAGATATATATGTTCACATCACAGTGCAAGAGCTACATGCAAGCAGAAAAAACAAGAACAGACATTCACTGAAACACTACAGACTGAGCTGTTTCCTCCCTGTTTCCTCTGGAGGAATTGACTCCCAGAAGGCAGACGTACCCTCAGAAACATGACTGTGAAGATGATCTTGTTGTGAGCAACTTTGCTTAACAGAAGCAGGGATTAAAGCAATATAAATTCACATTCTAAAATATCATTAGGGCCCACAAGATCAAGAATTTCAAGTACAACTTTAGCAAATTTCAAACTCCACATGTTTGATTACCACTGTTCCACATCATGCCAGAGGGACCTTGGGAGATTTAACCTAGAGCAGAGCTCATCACTGAAGCAGGTGCCAGAGTGCAAACCCTGCCTGGCTCACACAGCTCTGGACCTGAACCACAAACCTGTCCAGGGAAGACAGCTCACCCACTGCTCAGGCACAGCAACCACAGCCTGCCCTGCCTTTGCTTGGTGTTTAAGTGATCTTTCCAGAACTGGCACCAAGGAGCTTCCTAAACTGCTGAGGTTCCCAAAGCCTCCAACCAAAGGGCCCTGAAAGGAGGAGACACCTGCAACTGCTGTGCTGATATGAGAATGGGTGAATGAACACCTATGACTACAATCCACATCCCCATACTCACTGGGAAAGTCACATAAAACCAGAGAAAAAACAGAGCTGAAGCAGCAATGCCTTCAGTGCAACACAGAAATAACAATGACCTCAGAAAAATGGATGTTCCATAACCTGGAGCACTGAACAGAGACATTTAAACCTTTTAAAATATCTTACTTAATTGAAAATAACAACCACTCTAGATGATCATAATTTTCTGGTGTTTTAATGAATGAGGTGAATCACAGCAGCATGCAGAGGGTACACTGAGATAGGGAAATAAGTACTCAGAGCAAGAGCCAGCTTTTAAACCTGTCAAACCACAGCATAGAAGGAGGAAAACCTTTGCAGAAGGCCACCCAGGTCACCAGTTCTTACCACTAAATTTGACTTTAAAAAATCCCACCCCCTTGCCCAGACACACACACTGAACATGTGGTCAGCAGGAGGCAGCTGGACCTTCCAGCATGGACAGAACCATGGACTGCCCCTCACCCTGGCTGCTCCTCCTACTTTAAGCTCTGTGCTTACACAAAAACCCAGGGCAGGTCTCTGCAACTGTTTCTGCCACTCTAGTAACCAGGGCAGCAGCTCCAGCATTGCAGCACTGCAATTAGAGCATTGTAGCATTACAATTAAAATCACCCTCATGCTATTCAACCCAGTTTATCCAGCAGTTTCTCAAGAACATTTCAAATGAGAAGCACTTTCATTTGGAGACAGACTTTTACACTGGGAGTTTCACAGAAAACACAGACCCATGGCAGACAAAGCTTAAAAAAAAAAAAAAAAAAAAAAAAGCCAGCCACCCAAAAAAAGTAGCCTGGATCTAACCTTGGTCTTTCTGAAGCCTTTGAGACAAAAGGTTCCACTCAAAACTATTTCCTTGCCCAATCTCATCACAGCAGCACCTGTAGTCACAGACAGACTTCACAAATATCTGCCTTAGTTTTGCCAGGTTTCTAAGGAATCAAAAATGTTTGGCTTGGTAGAGAATGTGCTTGACTCACACAAATAACTGTCCAGGTCCAAAAGCTAAACTACATCAATTCATGTTACATCTTCCTAAATCAATGCCAACATGCCATTTTTATGGCAGATTTTTCTGTCTGATGACTTTAATTATCCATTCTTTTCCCTTTAAAACCACACCTGCGATAGTTGAAATAAGCCAGATCCAAGATATCCTACTAACCACTTATTTCTACATCACCCCAAGTGTCTGTTAAGAATGTGGAAACTAGCATGACATTTAAAGATCAGGCAACAAAATCCAAGGGAGTGAAGTGATGACTAAAATAAGATTAGTTATAAAAGCATGTCACTCCCAGCCTCATTAGCTCAATGCACATGCAGAACAGGAGCCTTATACCCCAGATTTGGTGTTTTCAAACCCAAATCACTCTTCAAGATCTAAGGCTTAAACAACCCCCAGCTCCCATACCAGCAGCACCTCCTGGTACAACAGACTGTCAGAACAAGTTCACCACTGACCATGCAGGAGAGCTCAGTGCTCCAAGGCCATCTGGTGCTGCTCAGCACAGCTGAGGCACCACAGCATCTCCTGATGCCTGCAGCGTGCTGACTCAGGCTTCTCCTGCCCTTCCAGCACCTCTGGTTCTGCTCACAGGGTGACTGGTTTTGGAGGAAAGGCTGGCCAGCCCTCAGCCTTGCTAGCCCAGTGTGGCTGAGCCTGGCTCAGCCAGGTCCCGTTCATGGGCTCGTTCCTGAAGCAGTCACTGCTGCTCTGCCACCCTGCAGCCATGCCCAGGGACACTGCCCTCCTCAGCACCGAGCCCTGACCCCATCACCATCCCCTGGGCTGCCCCAGACCCAGACTGAGCTCTCCAGCAGCCTCTGCTCCCCGGTGATGCAGTGGCACAGCACCTGGGAGGCACAGAGCCCTTCTGGCCAAGCCCATGCCCTTTCCACCACTTCAGCTGATGGCTGGCAGGCTCCCAACTCAGCAGAAACAAACTCTAACCACTGAGAATAATCCTGATGGCAAAAAATAAAATTAATAATTATTTTAAATGTAATCATGGTGTTCTATGCAATAGGGTTACAAATCACAGCACTTAAATCCTTCTCTGGCTCCCACCAGCCCAACTCCCTCCTCATATGCACAGATCTCCCCAAAACCAGAGATTTATCTGGGGAAACATCAATAGCCAAGCTTACTTCAATCCAGGGACTCATTTGGGGCAGGAGGGATCTGGCTATCAGGAGCCAGACACATTCACTGAAACATTCACCTTAAAACCAACACATCTAAGGAGCTCAAACTACAAGCAAGCAATTGGATAGCCAAGCACACAGTGGGGGCTAGTCCAGGGCTGGGTCCCAGCCAAGGGCAGCAGAGCAGCAGCAGGGAAGAGCCTAATGGACATGGGAAGTTCAGCTGGGAAGAGCTCAGAACAAGGCATGGCTTGTTGACATGCAGGAGCCAGCATGCACAGGGCCCGTGGACTAGCACACGCTAAGAACATGGGAGGGAGAAAACTAACAACCAGGAGACTTCACAAAGGGCAGTGCTCCCTCTCTGTAAGGCTCTGGCCAAGAGCACGAGGAACTGTTTGCATCCCAGCACAGAACACGAGCTCTCCAAGCAGGATGCACCTAAGCCAAACAGTTTTACACACAGCCTTATAGCAAGGGAACACTGTAAATAGATCAGTGTGTATGTCTGTGTGTTACAAATATAGATACACACACATATATATATAAATATATATATACAGATACACACAGAGATAAAATCATGTACATGACATAAGTGGAGTCACATCACAGGAGCGGAGAAGTTTGCTCACCATTAGCAAATATCCTATGAAAGACTGTTGTAACAGAGCAGCCCGTGAGCGGGAAGTAAAACGAGATAAAGTCAATGAGTTGGTGAACAGCAAAGCACTTACATCCATAGAGACAGCTGGGTCAGAGTCAGGGCACACAGGGACAGGACTGAGCACTGGGCCCTGCCTCCAGCCACCTCTTCAAAAGAAATTTGCCTAAGGAACATCAGGGCTTCCACCTGAGAACCAGACCCGGCAGGGGAGACAAGGCATCTCTGACCAAGCAGATTACAGCTGACTCTGAGACCAAGAAGCTGGAAATTCTCTTCTGTGAGTGTCCTACAGGCCCACCCACCCCACCCCTACAGCAGAGAATTCCCTTTCTCTACATCCCAGCACCTCCTGGCCACAGATCTGAGCAGGAGAACCCACACTTACACACCTGGCCACACGATGCCACAGCAGAGCTAACACCCCTGAGTCCTGGCCCATGGCCTGGAACTGAGGGCAGACTCTGAGCAGACACAACCCAATACAGACTGAGTCTAAGGTCAGGTGTGGTGCAGACAGGAGAGATGCATTAGCAGCAATGCCTGGAGGCACAAGTGGGAAATCTGCCCTGCATCCCACGGAGCTCCCTCTGTGCTCATCAAGGTGTCACTCAGCACTGTGTCCCAGGGCACCAGAGGACACTGACACCCTCAGCTAGAGGCCTCCCTTCTGCTGGGGCACTCCAAAAGATGCCCAAAAGGATCTTTAATTCAAGCACATCAGTTCTTTCCACCTGTGAATGGTTCTTACTCTGCCAGTGAATCTCAGGAACAGCTCCCAGCAATGCCAACACAAGCAGGCAGCAGCACCAGGCACCCTGACTGCACATGCTGCTCCTCCTGCACTCAGAGCAGCTGCAGCCTGTCTCAGGAACACACCTGGCAGCACCTCCCCTCCTCAGACAGCACAGACACCCTCACAGGCACTGCTGTGCTGCTCTGTGCAGAGTACACAGGGCACAACTTGGACTTAGCACAAGGAATGCTTTCATCTGACCACAGCTCCACAGAGCAGGTGGAACATTCCAGTCTCTGGGAATACCAGTGGCAAGTTTAAGAGCTGTAAATGTCTTTCCTGTCCTCATCAAAGTTCTCCAAAGCTCTCCACTCATTTGAAACTTCTTCTCCTTAAATCTATTAACTCTGCACTTTATGGCACTGGAAAAAAAAAAAAGGTTAGCAAATGAATGGATTACAGATGACTTTTGCATCTAAGCATTATGCAAAATCCTTCCTCCTTCCCACTCCCTTTTTCTTCCCCAGCTGACCCCCAGCACACAGATTTGCATACTGAACAGAGAAACAGTGACCAGTCCAGCCAGAGCACATGCTCCTGCATCTGGGGGAGCACAAGGAGCCAGGGGCTGTTCCCACACTGAACATGTGTCACAGGAACCACTATCAGACATTTCCAACGTGACACTGCTCTCCTGGCACACCCTCTCCCTGACAGCAGGATGCTCTGCAGTGCACACCAGCAGCTGCCTTAGCCAGGCTTTTGCCCCACATTCAGCAAGTATTCTCTTTGCCAAAGCCATGGGGAGAGGAACTCTGGGAGAAGCACCCAGCACAGTACCGGGGACAGAGACAGCACCAAAGCACAGCTCATAGTGCCCTGAATCTTTGTTCCCCATAAATCCACAGAAATTATGTCCTGCTGCTTTTAAGTAAACACAGGGAAGTGCTCAGACACCACCCAGCTGTACAGAACAAGGACAGGAAGCAGCAAACACGAGCCTGGCACTGCCAGTGACCCTGGAGCACCTGTCATTCCAGGGCCCAAAACTCAAACTCGGCCCATCTGGCACTGCAAAGGCTCAAGCTCCAACACAACCAGCAGTCCTGGGGATGTAGCTTTGTCTTTTCTGGTTGGGTGGGCTCTGCAGGAATAGGAATACATCCTGCAACACTGCCAACTCTAATTCCAGCCTGCACTGGAGCCACAGCTTTCCATCTGGAGGATTCCTCTTTTGACCACAAGCCCACTGGCACTCACTTCCTTTTTTATTTAGGAAAGTAATAAAGACCATAATCTTTTAGATAAATCACTTCACTTCTGAACATGAAGTGAGCCAGGCAGCCCACAGCTGTGGAGCAGAAAGGTCTGCTCAGGAACATCTGCACATCAGCACTGCAGCTGCAGTCACAGCCCAGCACACCCTGCAGCTCCAACAGCAGACACCCACTTCTCCTGGTGAGCACAAGATGAGACTGCCCTGTCCCTCCTGCTGCACCTGACAGAAGGAAAGCTTTGTGAAACTGAAGGCAGCAAAGGTGCCACTGTGCTGGGACCATCACTTATAGCCCACACCTGAAGAGCCACCTTCCTTCTACACAGCCTGAGCTGCAACTGGAGTTGCATGCTCTGGGAACAGCAGGTCTGATGAGCTGCAGGATCTCCCTCTGCTGAGAGCCCTGGCTACAATGCCAGCTCTGTGGGTTTGGTTTACAGACAGAGCTGGCTGCCCTGCACAAAGGTGGCAGCTGCACAATACTTCAAAATTAAGTAAAAAAGGGAATTTCTTGAGTACTCAAGTCTTCCCATCAGTCTGAACTGAATGCCAGTGGTTTGCCAGCACACAGGTACTACATGTACTCACTCCTGGAAATCTCTCCAACTTGGACAAAGTCAGGAAAACACAATAAAGTCTGGGTGATGACAGGATGACATTAGCTCTTGTGTGAAGGGCAAGTCCCCAAGTTTACAGGCAGGTAAGGAGCAGAGTGCTCCTTCTGCCATGACCTTGTCTCCCTGGTACAAGCACAAATCTGCTACCCCAGTTCTGGAACAAACAACAATATAGGAGTTCTCTGATGGGAAGAAAAGCCATAAGTCTGCAGCTGATAGAGAGGCTATTTCTGGGTGATAGGTGATGCAGAGCATCTTTCCCTGTACACTGCCACATCAAAGCAGAACTCACACAGATAACAACTCCAGGAAAGCAAAGACCTATTCCTCAGATTGAGAATACTTGCAGATGTTGAACAACAGGTAGCAAAGCTGTCCCTTGAAAGGTCATGTCAAGGTGTGACATAATGCATTCCGATTGCAGACAGATTTTTAGAGACATGGGAATAGCAGGAAAAAACAGAGCATGCAAGATGCTCTGCACTTTCAGGAACATCACTGCTTACTTATGAAATAAACTGTTTTGGCACAGGAAGGCTGCCCAAGCAGGGCATTCTGTGCCAAACAGCCCAGGGCAGCTCAGCAGCCTGAGGGCAGGCCCACAGGAGGGATGCTGGATAAGGATGTCAGGACAAGCTGCTCATTGCAGTCAGTCTGTCCACTTCATTATAAACTGGGTTGTGACAAGCAGCACTCTCATGGTTTCATGGACACAGCTCCCCAGGCAGCTCCCAAAGCTCCACAGTGCTGGGAGGAGAACTCTCTGCAAGTTAGCATGAAAATCTGCAGAGCAGATGAACCCACACATGATGTGCCTACAAAACTTCCAAGTTTCAGCATAATTTCCTGTGTCATCCCCTTGAGACAAAAAGCTAAAGAAGAGGCTAAAAGACAAACAGTCCATCAGTCTTTCCTGCACCTGACAAGGGTCCAATCACCAGTGAATTCTGCTGCCAGTCTCTGGTACATCTGACATGGTAGAGGGCACATGTACACACATGCCTATCATGCCAGGGACTCTGGACAGGGGTAGATCCTTTTCTGTTTGGGCAGTCTGTCTGACAGGCAGGGGCACCCCCAGCAAGCATTACCTGACCCAATTTTGATCAGTCCGTTGTGCTGGATGAAGATGGTGTCACAGGTCAGGTTGCCATGGATGATGGGGGGATCACAGGAGTGGAGGTAGCTGGAGATGCAGAACAGAGCACTGGTCAAGGCCTTGAATCCCTCCCTTCAACCCTTCCCAAGTCAAGCAACATCAGAGGAGAAAATGGCACATGCCAGGGATTTACAGTAGCCAGGAGATACAATTCAGTGACTGTACACCAGCCTGTAGCTGAGAACCAGGAACAAACAGGAACTGTCTCCAAGGAACCTCCAGAACATGGGGGGTGGGCAGGAGAGAAAGATTTCTATCAGTTCCCAAGAAACTCAGGGTACCAGAGATAAAGATACTTTCATCCAACTCAGTACTGCTGAATAGATTCTAAAAGGGTCACAATTTTATACCAAAAACATCAGAGCTTTATTCTGTCCCTACTCAAAGGGGACCAAAGAGCCACTTAATGCTTAGCACACAACTGGGCATGTTTGCCAGCAGGCACAAATAAAGCTTTTCAGTGCTGGGTCCCAGGTACACTCTGTTTTTGCATCACACTCTGCTTGGGTTTATGTTAGGAGCTTAGCACAAATGAGCACAGTCAGCTCCCCCAAGCTTATTAGAGCCAAACTATTCACCAATAGACCATTTAGCCAAGTGGCACCAGAGTTTTCTCTATGGAGTGCAAGCCATGCTCTGTCATCCAGGCCATTGCTTTTCTAGGGTTCTAATTAGCTACTCACCAACTCTAGTTCAGGTGGAAAAGTTTTTAAAACCTAAAACATGTTCTAGTGCAGCTGTACTGCACTAAGATGGCTGCAGAAGAGCTGTATCATCAAGAAATGTACACACATATCTAACAACACCGTGCCTCAATATCCATGAAGCCACTGCCTGCAACAGAGCTGCAGCCTGCCAATGCTATGGAAGCTTTACTCAGTCCTCTCACATGGAACTTGATTTCCCTGTCATTTTGCAACAGCCTCCTGACCATGGAGAAACCCTGGAGGTTATAAAGCTGGGTACTATGGAGAGCTCCCTAATACTTAACTGCCACACAATTGGGCACATCAGCCCCAGCTGCTGGGATCTCAAGGTCAGTACCCCACGTACCTGAGAGCAGAGAGGATCTGGGTACACCACCGCTTCCATGCCTGCAGACACAAGAGGAAAAGGACAAAAAATCATCCACAAGGAGCCAATCTGTAGTTCTGTGATTCACAGCCCACTCGTAGGAAGCAATACATGCTCCAGATTTTACTCAGTGCAGGTGTAAAGATCAGTACTCTTATGGTCAGCTTGTTTCTGCACATTCCCACGGGTCCAGAGACACACCTGCCCTCCAGTCTGCCGTGCACAGACACCTCCCCTGTCCTGTGAGGGCCCCTGCAGAGGGACACGCCTGTCACACCACACCTAAGAAGCTGCAGAGCTGCTGGCAGTAAAGCAACCAGCCCAGAACTGCTGTCCAACCTGCAGCTGATCTAGGTCACAGGGAAACAGGGAACTGCAGCAATGTGTTATCACCAGTTCTCACTGGGATCCTCTGCTGAAAGGGCTTTCCAGAGCTGATGGCTCTAAAGAATGATGGTCAGACAGGAAAAAAAAGAGTTACCTTTTCATTCATGGTTTTGTGGTTTTTCTTTGTCTTCTTCAGGAACTGTTTCAAGCTCCCTGAAGACATGTACTCAGTGATGAAGATCACCTGTGGGGCAGTACGACACATTACCCTCCACCTTGCTAATTACACACACTGAGAACCCAACAGCCTAATGGCTGCACTTACCCTGGCCTTGTTCTCTTTCACATCAGCCCAGTATTTGTGGAACTTCACAATGTTGAGATGATCCAGTTGAATTAAGTTGTCAAACACTGCTTTAACTTTTTCCTTAACATGGGAAAGACAAAGACATGTGACATCAGAGACCACACCAACCTATATCCTTTTTTCTTGTTGGGTCTTGGTCCCCTCAAATACCAATATATATGTCAAGCCCCTATGCTAAGAACAGACAGCATCCCATTTTCTTCTGCAGTGCATCTCAGCAGTGTGGTTTGATTGCCAAGTCTAAATGAACACAAGGGCTCATGGAAATAGCACGACAGTTTTCCAGGACATTTCCTATGCAGGCCAGGCTTAAGCCAAATTTGCTACATTTGGACAGCACAGCATTCCAAACCCAGCCAACAATCCACCCCAAAAATCCCCAGCATCCATAATCCCAGCCCAGGGCAGGGTAGGTTTCTCACACCCTGCTGGGAAACACATCAACTTACTTCCTGAAGCTTGAAGTTCTTCCGCTCAGAAAACTGGACTTCATTCCAAACAACTTCCACCCCCTCCTCCGTGTCCATGGCCAGGTAGGCACTGTCAATCCCCGGGACATTGCGCTGGTTCACCTGAGGGAAGGGTGGAGACACCTGTGAGCCCTAAGCCAGCACGACCAGATCACTGCCACGCAGCACTCACTGCAGAATTAGGAACTCTGCTCATTAGCTTTTAATTAAATGAGAATTCCAGGACAGGATTTCCACATGTATCTTGGAGCAGGGCATATCCAAAACATGAGTCACTGCAGACCATGTGAGCAGCAAGTCCTGAGCACACCTGTGGGGAAACCTCTTGTGCACAAGGGCTGTGTTGTAGCAAAGCTGCCTTCTGCCAGCCATATATTAGATTTTCATGGTTCAGGACACCTGTAGTTCATTCCACCACAAAAAAAAAAACAAAAACACTCCAACAATACAGAAGGGATACAAAAATGGCTCGAGAACTCAGATACAACTTTGTGGAGGAATCCTCTGAAAGGTGATGACACCTGAAACTCAATGAAAGCAGAGAGGAATAAGGGGAAACCTGAAGCTTCAGAGGTGGGAGCCAAGAACACAAGGGAGACCACTACAGTAATTTCTTTAGTTAATAATTGCAAACATTGACCCAGCACAAGTACATCCACACTGAATATTAAAGACACAGATGAGCACTCAGAAAGCAGCAAGGCAAGGGGAGGGGATTGAGAATTTAGAGCCCAGCACAAGGATGGAAAAGACTGTGGGAGGACATAAGACTGAAAGACCTGCAGAGACCACAGGTGAACCCTGCTCCCAGCAGCAAAGTTTTCCAGAACATTGTTTTTCTTCAGATGTGTAGCAGCATGCAAAGATGAACACGGTCTCTCATCCAACATCCATGGCATTTACTGCAGTGCCTTTGCCAGGCAATGTCACAGGCACACAGCAGTCACAGTCATGGCAATGTGGTGACAGAACTGGATTCAAAGCACTTAGAGAGGACAGGAAGGTAGAATTCACCTTTTAATTGTCAACTGGCAATCATTACTGTTCCCATCTGCTGACCACACACCAAGAATCACTTCACAGATTCACAGGATAACCTGAGTTGGAAGAGACTCACGAGGATCACTGAAGTCCAGCTTCTAGCCCTGCACAGGAAAACCCCAAGAATCCCACCCTGTGTCTAAGAGCATTGCCCAAACACTCCTCAAACTCAGGCAGGGTTGGTGCTGATTACCAGGCTTGGCAGCTTTCAGCTAATCCAATTTCCCCCCTGAGGTAAGGTTAACATAGATCTGCCTGGCAAATCCAGACTCATCTTCTACCACCTCCAAAACCTGCCCATTTCACAGCTTCTCCCTCTCATATTGCTCACCTTCTCTTCCCTCACTAGGGACCCATCAGCATCCTGTTGCTGGAAACTTCTCACCTTAGGTAAGAGCTCCCTCAAAAATCCCTTCTCCCCTGGCAGCGACTTTCACACGATCAAATTTCCCCAATTTCATCATTCCAGCTGAGTTACTCTATCCCATTCTACTCCTTCCTTCCTGACAACAGAGTGACAGGCCACCAGTACAGGTGGGATTCTTTATGATCTCCCAAGGGACTCTGAACAGGACAATGACATTTAATACCCTCACACTGCAGTGATAAATTATGCCAAGCACAGTAAAACCAGAGTGATACAGACTTCTCTGGCAACTCAGCAGTAAATGAGTGTGACACAACCAGCTGGCTGCAAGGCGTGGCACAGGCAGGAACGAGGGCTACAGGCCATCATTGCATAAGGAGAGCCTGAGCTACAGAGGACAGCTATGGAAAATCATCACAGGAGGTGGCAGCCCAGTATGAGCCACCCCACTGCCCTCCACTTGAGCCACCTACATAACTGAGGATGAAAGGACTGAGATTTGCTTCAGGAAGACATCCACATTGATTTTTAAAACTTGATTAAATAACTCTAACTATTAACTCTAACTATTAACTCTAACTATTAACTATGTGTGTATATGTATATATATATATATATATATATATATATACACTGATACCAACAGGCCAGGCCTGTTATGTTTCATCATTAAAGAAAGCTGAAGGAATCAAAATAATTAAGGATTGAATATTTATTCCTTCAAATTTTAGAATAAGCAATATCTTGGGGATGACAGCAGCATAAAATCAGCCAGCACAATTACTAAAGCTGAATGGCAAAAGGCTTTAACTACAGGGAGGTTTAAAGAAGCCCAAGGCAGCAGAAAGGCAGCTGTGTGAGGGCAGTGAGGGCAAGGTAACAGCCACCACACTGACACCCAGTGCCCCTGCATCCCTTTGGATTCTCCTTCATCCCACTTGCTGCCTGCTCACAGAAACATCAAGGGTGGAAAAGACATCTAAATCAGGGAGTCCCACAGTTAAAGGCCCTCTACTGAAAAGCCTCCAGATTTACTGGATTGAGTAAGTCCTCAAGTACCAGCAATTACTGCAAAACTGCAGCTGGGGCTGTGGACTTGCCACATCTCCCACTTCTGGCCAAGCTCACCAAGCATAAATGATTTCCATGACTCATAGGCAATATTCCAGAGACCAGATATGAGTCAAGATACCAAACCCAGCTGACATCACTGATGGCAATTCTGTTTCTCAGGAGATTGGGGAGAAGAGAAAAAGGGGGAAAATGCAGACAGGCAACTGAAAGGCAATAGCAGACTCCTCCTGCTTGCTAAATCCCTATCATACATCCCTTTCCAATCTCGGCAAAGCAGAACCCTAAACCCTGGTGAAAGCATTATATTATAATGGATCAGTCTTGGTGCTTGCCCCAGACTAGGCAGTTTTTACACTGAGGGAGGAACTGACCTGAGCCCAGCTTAGCCTGAATTTCTGCAGCACGGCAGAGGAAGCAGCTCCACACTACAGAAGTGCCAACACAGCTCTGAGTCCATGTAAGCAGGAGGCAAGGAAACTCAAGAAGAATTTCAAGTGAATTACTTAAAAGAGTATGGCTGGAGTGGCACACCAGCTTCCATGGCTAACCTGTGTCTGGCTGTGCCCCTGTCTGCCAGGATTTGCCTGCAGCCTCCCTGCAGGCAGGATCTGCAGTCAGAGCCAGCACAGCCTCTCCCCTCTGCTGGCCAGCAGGAAGCCTCTTCCAAACGTGTGGCAGCTGTCAGGACACCAGGATTGTGCTGGGCTCCCCCAGGCAGAGAGGGCTGACAAAGGAAGGCTTTGGTCCTGCTGCAGACCATGTATTTTTAGAGCAGCTCTGCAAGGAATGCAGAGAGAACTCCATGCCCCAGTGGCAGGCAGTGTGTGAGCAGCACTCCAGCCTGCCAGGAGTGCAGCACCAGCCAGCTCTGCTCCTGCCACTGCTGCAAGGAGAGGGTGCCAGCTGTCCCTCACAGCCTGTGAGCAAGGACACAACGGGGCTGTGACTAAAGCCCAATCCCCTCTGCACCCTCAGTTCCCCTCAGATCATTCTGCCACATCCCAACAGCTCATTTCTTTCAGGAAGCCCCTGCATGAGCCAATAAAAACATTAAAAGGCTTCACATACTCCCTCTTCTTAGTACCTTCCCAGTGGTCAAGGAATGCTATAAAAACTACAGCATGGCACTAGTTTTCTCCACCAACTGGAAATAGAACAGATACATTGTCAAAGCCTGTCAGGAGCTGGCAGCCCTCTAAGTGCCAGCTTGCTTGGAGGACTGGTGCTTATCTTTTACTACCTCAGCAAGTTTCTTTCCAGTCATAACAGAGGCTGAAAAAAATCAGGCTCCAGCATCCCAGAATCCAAACACTCAGTCTGTTAGCATTTTTTCTCCAACAATGCTGCACTCTGTCCCGTTGAAGAAATGTAAATCCAGAGGTACGAAACTGCCCTCAATTGAAAAATTATTCAAGCAACTGAGACTCCCCCTAGAAGTGAGAAGACAACAAAGAGATAAAGATGCAGCAGACCCAGCACTTCCCTTCCTGTCTGAGTTCAGGTCCTCATGAATCACAGCTTTTTTCTTCACACTGGATAGTTCCAGCATAGATTGAGAGCATCTGTAAGCCTGAGCACTGAAATCCAACTGTAACGTCCAGCCATCAACAGCTGAGAAGTGCCAATCCAAATAACAGGCACATCTTTCATGGGAAAAAGAAAACCAAACTAATGGCAATGTGCTGCCTGAATTAACTTTCTGAACTTCCAGTATCCAGTGAAGAACAGCAAGGCTGGACTCGCGTGCACAGGTGCACACTGGCTCAAACTCTGCTCCCTGGGCTGTGCTGCTGACCTGACACCCAGGGCCACAGGGAACTGCACCCATCACACTGTCCTGGTCTGCACACCATTGCAAGGGGAGCTGTGAAGGGCTGCAGCTTTCCTCTAGCTATCTGACAGGGAGAAATCTCAGGCAGAAAAACAAGCATTATTCAACATGGCAACCAGTGCATGCACAGGCACACTGACACAGGAGGCACATGCCCAGAGGTAAGGCAGAAACGAACATCTTGATCTCAGCAGTCACCAAAGTGGGGCAGAGCATGGAAAGTGCAGCAGGGGAAAGTCCAGCAGCTGAGTCGCAAATGAGTGAGTAACACATGAGCCACAGAGCAACGATCAGCCACAAGGTCACTGATGGCTATCAGGAACTGAAACGTCACCTCCAGCCACCCCAAAAGTCCCCTTCAACACTTCAGAATCCATGGGACAGGTGCACAAGCCCTGTGCCTGCCATCAGCACAGGGCAGCATCATCAGCACTGGGACAAGTTTCCAGATGACCAACAGGGTACGAGAGCAGGGCTGCAAGAACAGCACAGTGCTCTCCCACTGCTCTAGAGCAGCCTGCCATGTTCTCTGGGGAAGGGTAAAGGTATTTAAGCAGAGATTTAAGCTCATTCTCCCATTTTCTCCCTCCTGTGCTCCAAGTGCCAGGCTTCCTGTCCTCGCAGTGTCGCAGCAGCACCCGATGTGAGCAGCAGCACCCCAGGCTGGACCTCGTGAGGAGCTGCACAAGAGGCAGCCAGGCCCAGCCAGGCCTGTTGGGCCTCTGTCCTCTTCACCCTGACAGACACACTCACACACACCCCGAAAAGGTGCCCACACAGGCGTGACACAGATTCCTTCCTACTAAAGTATGCTACAAAGATGTCAACAAAGTAGTTCTCATAAAGTCTTAGCTTACACAGTCACACAGTGTTTTCCTCCCCAGAAAAGGTACAGAAAGAAACTTGGTCAATAGACAGCCATCACACACAGAAAACCAAGGACATCACCATCTAGGGAGTGTTGAGCCTCTCCTACTCACAGGAGCTTGCCAAGCCAAACACTGTAATGCTGGGCTGAAAACAAAGATTCTGCTGCAGCAGAACAACTTTTCCTACAGTTACATGTCATCCATTTAGCCTCCAAGGACAGCAGATATGAAGCTCTCAGTTTCAGGTCCACCACTAACCAGCTTCAGGAGGCTAAACCTGACCTGCTAATGTGGTGGTGCAATCCTGCTCCATTAGGAAGTTCCTGTTCCTAGGAGACACAGCACATAATTCTCTGGACAACCCAAGAAAAGTAAGTTAGCATGCATGCTGCCTGCAAGAAGGAAATGGAGTGTTACAGCAGGACAGCAGAAACAGAGAGGTTGGTTTTTCAGGGACAACAACGAGGAGAGAGCCAGGTGAGCACAGGCTGGGAGACCTCACCAGCCCTGTGACCACCCTGCCCTCATGCTGTGGGGCCTTGCCCTGTGCTTCAGCCATGGGACCAGACACCCTGTAAAGCCTCACCTGTGTGCTGGTCAGGACAGCAACCACGGATGTGGGCACAATTCCAGAGCCAGATTCAACTCTGTGAGGAAAGCAGCACAGTCCTTAGGAACCACAGGTACTGCCCCATGTGGCACAAAAAAATGGAATCTGGGGAACATAAGCATTTTCTATCTTGTTAAAAAGGGATCCTACTTTAAAATATCACAGAAGTATTTGATTTTAATAAACCTACTCTGAACTTTCGCAGGAATTACACTCTTTTCACTACAGAAGCTCTTTGTTTATAGAAAGAATTAAAACACTCAGTCCTTGTATACATCTGAAATTTAAGCAGAATTGAATACAGAATAGAGAACAGCCAGCTGGAAGGGGCCTCCACAGATTCCCTGGTTCCACTGCTCAACCCAATCAGGGCTGGCCCATGTCACAGCATGTTGGGCATTGTCCAAATGCCTCAAACATGAACAAGCCTGGGGCACTGACCTCCTCTCTAGGAAGTCTGGGGCAGGTGTGACCCTCTCAGTAAGGAAATGCTCTCTCTTGTCCAGCCTGAGCCTCCCCAGATGCAGCTTGGAGCCATTCCCTCGTGTCCTGGCCCTGGATCCCAGGGAGAAGACCTACAGTGGGAGCTTCTCCTGCCATGAACATCTGGTTCTGTTGTGTGTAACAGCACCAGGATGGGGTTCTGTGCCATCCCACCTAGACGAGGTTTGTCCTCTCCATGCCAGGGCTCATGCTCACTCCAGCCAAGGTGCTGCCAACGAGCACCCGGGTCCCTTTGGTGACTTCCTGCAGCGCTGCGCTCCACCCGCTCCTCTCCCCGTTCAGACTTGTTCCCAGCACCATTTCCCCTCGTGAACCAATGCATTTCCACTAGTGGATATGGTTCAGTCAGGCAGCTGAAGCTGAAACATGACTGGTGCCTTCAGCAGCTCCTGCTCGGCAGCTTGGCCAGGAGGGCACTGCCCAGGGCCCGCCCAGGCTCCCGGTCCCGGTCCCATACAGGGTCCCGGTCCCATACAGGGTCCCATACAGGGTCCCGGTCCCGCCCAGGCTCCCGATCCCAGTCCCATACAGGGTCCCGGTCCCATACAGGGTCCCATACAGGGTCCCGGTCCCGCCCAGGCTCCCGATCCCAGTCCCATACAGGGTCCCGGTCCCATACAGGGTCCCCTCCCCGAGCCCGGCACAGCCCCGAGGGTGCGGCCGCTTCGGGGCGTGGCCAGAGCGGGCCGCAGCCAATGGAAGCCGCCGGCGGTGATGTAACGCTCGGCGCCGCCTGCCATTGGTTGGCGAGGCCGGCCCGCGGGCCCCGCCCGGCCCCGCCCGCGGTGCCCCGGGACCGGTTCTGGTCCCGGTTCCGGTCCTGGTCCCGGTTCCGCAGGGGCCGCGGGGCGCTAGGGAGGGCCTGAGGGCACTCCCCGAATCGGGAGCAAGCGGGCAGGGCGTGCGGGGACGGCGCGGCCAGCGCAGGCCGTCCTGCCGCCCCACGGCCGCTCCGGGACCGGCGGCGCGGGCCCCGGCCCGCCGGAATGTGCTCGTTCCGGAAAGCAGGTACCGACATCCCCGGCTCACAGCTCGCGGGCCCTCACTCCTCCCTGCTCGCGGGCCCTCTGTGCACTGTCTGCGCAGCCCCACCTCTGCTGCAGCGAGTGCATCACCCAGGGATGGTAAAACAATCTTTTTTTTTTTTTTTTTTTTTTTAAAAGCGAGGCCATTACATTTCAAAACCTACACGAGAGCACGGCACTCAGAGCAAGCAGGAAAGAATTTCACACATAGGGAGTAGCAGAGCACAGGCAGAACATACTGTCTCACTCTGCAACCATGTGTGTGCACCCATTCCTCTCCAGATTATCAGGTCTCATTGTTTCCACAGTGCCACCCCATCCAGCATCCAGCAGATACTGCCAACTGGGACTGCATCACTGGGGAAAGGCCGGCAAATGCTTTTTCCACGGAGTAACACCATCCTCCTGTGAGGGGTAGAGAGTAAGAGCCTGCTCACATACTGCACTGACAGGAATAACCAGTGGGGACTGAGCTGTCACACCTCCCCAGGAAAAAGGGCATTCTGCTCCGGGACACTCAGAAAGCAAAGCTGTTATTCCAAATAAATTTCAGGAGAGGACATCTGCAGTGCCAGAGTTTACTCCGGAGAGCAGATCAGCCCAAATGATTAGGACAGCAAAGAGAGTCTGATGTCATGCAGTTCAGGGAACAAAAGGCTCTCCACAAACTGGGGGCTAATTGAGCCACACATTCACACGCGAAATCCAAAGACACCAGGATTTCACTGCAGGGTCAGCTGCAGCTGAGGCCACTCCCAGTCAGACACAAGACTGTGCAGCCTCGATGAGTGAAGGCTTCAGCAGCAACAGCCCCGAGCTCACCCAGATCACTCAACAATGTTTTCTGTGGCCCCAATGCCCATCCCTCAACCTGTGGTGGCACAGCAGAGCTCTGACCTCTACAGAGGCAACCTGAAGCCATAAGACAACAATTTAGCCACACCGAAATTTCAACTGATTGCTACCAGAGGGAACTGAAATCCAAAGAAAACACCCAAATATTACTTGTAGTGTAAGAGAACACAGAAAACCCTGCATCTCTTTGTCTCAAAATGATCAGTACTAAATAAAATACACTGAAAATATGACACGAACAAATCAGCTTTGTTCTCCAGTATGTGCCCTGTCAGTGCAGAGCAAGAGATAAAGCACTTCAGGTATGGAATATACTGTGAAGGACAGAGCCAGTGCTTCACACTTATTCTAAAAAAGGGAGAAAGGAAACCTTTTTTTCAAAGTTACATTTGTAACCAATCTGCAGAGCCTCACCAGAACAGGCACATTCTGACCTCACCATGCCAGCGTTTGGCTCACACTAAACCAAACCGTGACAGCCCTCAGCAAGCAAAGGTGAAGAACTGCAGGGAATCCCTGACCTTATTTTGACCTCCAAATTTACATCAGAACAAATGCCTCTCTCACTATCACCGGGGTTTGCAGTGCCCTTTCTGCAGGGCTGGACAAAGCAGACAAACCCCTGCGCTCAGCCCCTGACTTGGCTGAGAAAAGCCCCATCAGCACTTGTGCCGCAGCGCTGGAGCGAGCACGTTGTCTGGCTGTCAGCACCTGCCAGGGCTGCACAGCCTGCCCAGCCAGGGCAGGGGCACTGAGCCAGCACAGAGCAGAAACCAGTTTGTGCAGACAGCCCCCAGCAAGAAAAACAGAGCCTAGCAATCAGCAGAAAAAAGGGTATGTCCCAAACAACACGATCTAGTCTCCCTGCGCCTTTACACAGTACACTGCCAGCACACTGAGCAGTGGGTGTGGGTGAGACAGGCCAAGAAACAAGCCTGTGTGATTTGACTGTGCTTGATCCTGATTGCAGACGACAAAGCAAAGCAAAAGCAAGGATTCAAAAGCTGATGAGCCCGGATAACTGGCTCAAGTAACTGGCCACCTCGGCAGCAGGTACCGTCTACACTCCCCAGTGAACACCAAGAACTATCCAGTCATTGCTTTTCGCCATTCCCAGAGAGAAAGATCTATGAAACGCGATGCACACCAAGAACGCCGGAGCCACTCCCTAGTCCACAGCAGCAACAGCTAGCCGTCACAGCGGCCTGCGGCAGGGGAACACACCACAGCCTGCGCTCCAGCCGAGACGCTCCGGGCCCGAGGAACGGCAGCCCTGCGGCCGGCCAAGGGCCACCCTTCTCCCCGCCTCCCGGGAGGGCGACGGACCCCCGCTCAGGGCCCTGGCTGTCCCGGGGACAGGTGGCAGGAGCGCCGGGGATGGGGGGGAAGGCGGGGGGGAGGCGGGACGAGCGGCCGCGCGGGCCGCGCCCGGGCTCCCTCGCAGCCCAGCTCCGGGAACCGGCCCCCGGCACTGACCTCCTCGCGCCGCTTTTGCCAGCGGCCGCACGGCGACTCCTCCAGGATCTCGGACTCGTCCTCGCTCTCCTCCTCCTCCTCCTCTGGGGGCGCCGCGGAAGTCACCGGCGCAGACACCGAGGTCATCCCCGGGCCAGACGAGGCGGGCTCCGGCTTGGGGTCGGAGCCGCTGCTGGGCACCTGCTTGGACTCGCCCTCCGACATGCTGCGGTCGCACACTCTGCGGGAGAGGCGCGGTCCGTGAGGCGCAGTGGGAGCGTCAGGCCCGGCTGGGCCCGCCGGGCGGACCGGGCCGCGCCCGTTCTCCCGGAGGAGCCTCAGGGCAGGTCGAAGCTACCGGCGGGCCGTGTAGGTAGTCCCCGGGCGGAGCGGGCCGCGGTGCCGCTCTAGCCGCGCCTCTATGGTCGGCGCTTCCGGCCGCCGAGCTTCCGGCCGCGCGACTTCCGGTCGCCGCCCGCCGGTGCGAGGTCCCGCCACCCCCGCAGTCCGCCCGCGCCCCCCGGTCCGGTCCGGTCGCCGCCGACCGAGGCCGCCGCGGCCGCAATGGGCGCCTACTTGTCGCAGCCCAACACGGTGAAGAGCTCCGGGGATGGCGCCGGGCTCGGACCGCGCCCGCTGCACTTCGGGTTCAGCGCCATGCAGGGATGGCGCGTCTCCATGGAGGTGAGGGGGTGAGGCTGGCGGGGCGGCCGCATCCACGCCCGGCACTCCCCGGGCTCCTGCGCCCACAGGCCCCGACGGCGCCGAATGGCGAGGAGGTCCGGGGGCTCTCGGTCACCCCCTCCCTCCCGAGGCCGGGAGGGGCATTCTGCCTCTCCCGGTGCCTCCCCAGCCTTTCCCGAATTCCACACGGCAGCCGCGTGTTCCGGCTCCTGCGGGGAGAGTCCCCCATGTCGTGGGGGACGCGTGCGGCTGGATAAATCCCTGCGAGAAATGAGGGATTCGGGGTAAAAAAACGAAGGAAAGGAGCGTTTGGTGCTTGAGGTGTAGCACTAAGTGTAAGCAAGTGGGAAATTATCAGGGAAAATGCCTGGTTTTCTCCCCTAAAATGAAGAGTCGGTGTCTTCCTGTGCTTCCTCCCTGTTTTTATTTGCTTATAGGAAAATTTGTAGGAAGAATTCTCATGGCTACCTTCAGTCTCCTGTTGGCCGCCCTGGCTTTGCTGGGCTCGTTGTGGGCAGATGAGCTACCGCCAGACTACACCTGGCTGAGGACCCAGGTGTTTGCCCGCGTTCCTCTAGTGCAGGATGCTGCAGGAACTGCTCTTAAAGCTCTTGGTTGGTGTGAGGGCAGTGTGGGGCTGCTGGCCCCGCAGCTTTGTGAACTTCAGACCCTCTGTGAGTACCAGTAATGTGCTGGTTTGTTTTCCCTTCTGGTCAGCCAGTAAACAGCTGGATTCGGTAAGGATTAATCCTGGCTCCTGCAGCCACCCCAGGTACATCTCAGTGTTTGGTTTGCAGCTCTAGGACTGGTTTGGAGAGGAGGTCCCGTTCAGGCTCTCAGATGTTGAATTTTTGCTGATATAGGTTCTTTAGCCATTTTGTCAGACACTTCACCACTTCTTGGAGTGGGGCAGCAGTTGTACAGGTGACAAATCGGTGAGCAGAGGTGTTTCCTTCTTGCTGTGTGTGAAGCCCTGGGCTCTGGTTCTCGGGGTAGAAGATGCAGCATTGGTGCTCATGCTGCTGAGATTCACTCAGAGTACAGGTGCAGAGCTGGCTGACAGTGTCTGAGCTGGCCCTTGCCATGGCCATGGAGGGGGATCTGCTGGCACAGGGACATTGCTGGAGCACTGAGGGTAATCTCAAAGGCGATTACCGTGCATGTAAGCAGCTAAATGCAGGCATGGCTCTGCCATCCCCTGCACAGAGCTGGGATGTGTTGGGGAGCCAGGCTGGGAGGAGAGAGAGCAGAATGGCCCAGATTTATGGTGCTGGTGGGCTCCCTCAGCCCTCCCACAGCTGGGACATGGCTCTAACTTCTCTCACTTGGGGGCTGTCTCTGGTACCTTTGCCGAGGCACAGGCCCCAAGCTGCAGATGTGGCTTCTGCACTACCCAGCATCTCTGGTTTATCTGTGCTGGCAGAGGCAGCACTGAGGCCAGTGTGCATGGTTTAGTTGAGTTACCCCAAGAAAGAAGCATATGGCAGCAGGTGAACCTGCTGCAGATGGCTTCTGAGCCTGATGGGAGGGAAATGTGTGTTTTGCACACAGCTGAGCATCCCATTTTTCTTGCATTCCAGCGATCTGTTTTGCTCTCTATCTTATCTTGTTGTGGGGTTTTGTTTTCTTCATATTCAGTTGTACTTTTGCGCTTCTGCAAGGCTTGGAGAAAGTCATGAGCAAATGTTTGTGCTTAATGCTGTGGTTCCATGTGTGTTGGTGAAGCCAGTCAGAGTGTGCACCTAGTAAGACAGGTATTTAGGGTGTAAGGAGCTTTTTGTCACCTTGTACTTGGGTTTTAGGAGCCTTCAAGTGAGGTGGGTGTGCAGGGCTTTGAAGAAATACTGTGACTAAGTCCAGAGAGGTTGCTTTGGGAGTAAGGAAATGTTTGGGGCAGATGAAGGACCCCAAGGATAAGGATACCAAAAAAAAAAAAAAAAAAAAAAAAAAGTATTAGGTGCTAGAAGCAACAAAGGAATGGGCTGAAGTTGGTTTTATGGTCCAGAGGAATTCTCTGGGGTGTAGTGGGAGGCACAGGATGTGGTTGGATGGGGCTTTTCCAAACTCTTTGCTCCTGTTTTGACTGTACCCCTACAGTACAGTTTGCAGCTTCATTCCTCTCCCAGGCTTAGAGCAAAAGCCCTTGCTTCAAAAACTGTGAGAGTTTGGTTCAAAATGGGGAGATTTGTTAAATGAACTCAGAGGTTAATTTATTAATTTGCTTACTCATTTCAACTGAATTGGGTGTTTGATGTTTCAGACACAGTTTTTCACCACTGTTACAGTAACCACTCAGGTGACTGGATGGATTGCAGGGAGAGAGGACTTTTGGAACCTTTGTGAACTCTTCCAGCACACGAGATCAGTCAGTGAGAGGACACGGTCACTGCTGCTCCCTGAGCAGGGCTGGACACTGCCAGCCCTGGCTTTGCCCTGTGTGCAGAGCAAGCCCCACGCAGCCCTCCCTGCCCGTGTGCCCTGGGCTGGCTCAGTGAGGGGACACATCAGCACAGGCTGCAGGAGGGCTCAGCAAGGGCAGCACAGACTGGTTTTGGTGCCAGTGCTGGGTTTCCTCCCCAGCAGCATTTGCATCTCTTTAATTACACTGCTGTTTGGTCACCTGGGACTTATCCCAGTTATTGTGTTGGGGGTTCACTGTCTCCCTGCCTCTGTGAATGTCAGAAAAGTGAGCACTAAAATGCTGCTTCTTTATCCCTGTTTCCACTTGCTCTCTCCAGTGAGGGCTGGGAAAATTTCCTGCATTATCATTCAGTCATTACTGGTTTTGCACTCAGATGGTCACCTGCGTGTTCAGAAGCTCTTTTCATGCCAGTGCCAGCAGCTGCACTGCAAAGAGTGCTACATAAACCCAGAACCCCACTGTTCCTGTGTCTTGAGCAAGGAACAATGTTCTCTTTTTACAAGATGCTGGAACTTTGGAGAGTGAAGAGGCTTTACATGAGGAGTCATGCATAAAAAAGCAGTAAAGCTCAGTGGTTGCTGGGCTGTGATCTAGTTCTGTGGTGTGTAAATTTTGGAATATTGCTGGCAGCATGGACACATCCAGATATTTGAGACTGCTGTCTTGGAGTAAGCACAGTGTTTTGAGGCAATTGTAGCACGTTTGAGGTGATGAACCACAGAAAAGATCACATTGTTGAAATATCACAGGATACATGTTCTTCCTGAGGCAGAAGTGCAGAATGTGTCAGGTGGTGAGGGCTGGGCTTGAAGGAGTGTCGGGAGGTTAGCTGGGCAGGGGAAGGGCTTAGGAGGAAGGTTCAGCCTGGCCATCTGTTCCAGGCTCTGTGCTGCAGTGCCAAGGTGGGTTTGCTTGTCCATAGGGGAAGGAGTTGAGGCCCTTGGCTGTAAAATCACAGGGTGCCTTCCTCAAAGCTGGCTGTTCCAGAGACCTCCTGGAGACCTTCTGTACATGGCTTGTGGTGTTGACCTTTGTGCTTTGTCCAGAAATGGAAATGGAGCTGGGGAAGGGCCTGGAGCACAAGTCTGGTGAGGAGTGGCTGAGGGGGTTGGGGAAGGTTCAGCCTGAGAGCAGGAGGATCAGGGGGACCTCCTCACTCTTTACAACCTCTTGACAGGAGGGTGCAGCCAGGTGGGGTCACACTTGTCTCCAGGAAACAAGGGATGGGAGAAGAGGAAACAGTGTCAGGCTGTGCCAGGGCAGGTTCAGGTTCACTGTTGTGAGCAATTTCTTCATGGAAAGGTTTGTCCAGTGCTGGCAAAGGCTGGCCAGGGCAGGGGTGGAGTCCCCATCCCTAGAGGGGTTTAAAAACAGTGTGGATGTGGCACTTGGGGGCATGGGACAGCACTTTGGGTTGGCAGTGGTTGGGCTCAGTGGTCTCAGAGGGCTTTTCCAACCCAAACAAATTTGTGTTTCTATGGTTTTCTGTGGGTCTAATGCAATCCCTGTCATTCCAGGCCTTTGCTCTCTCTTTCAGGATGCCCACAACTGCATTCCCGAGCTGGACAGTGAAACAGCCATGTTCTCAGTCTATGATGGACACGGAGGTAACTGCATCTGCTTTGCTCTGTCCCACTCTGCCCCTGCCTGCTGGGGCACCCAGCTGCTGTTGGGAATTCTGCTCCTTGATGGGAAGCATTTTCTTTGATAGATACCATCAACAAAGGTTCTGAACCTCTTGGGGGTCCTAGAAGGGAGGTCAGGGTTTGATCTGAAACTGAAATCAGATATGTATTCCATCCTTTATACCTTCAGAGAATCACTGTTTTTGTGGTGGATAAGCTGGGCAGGAGAGTCACAGAAGAAAAAGTGGCTAGAAAAATCACCTAAGATTGACTCTAGGCAATGTCAGGTGTTCTGGTGGTTGCTCAAGGAAAGAGTGGAAATCAAAACAGGCAGATCCATTCCCTGTAAGGGTTCCTGAAACTGGAGATTGCAGCCTTTCCATCTTGGAGACATGCTGGAGTCTTCTGGATGAACCAACTCTTCACAGATTCGTCTAATTGCATTTTAAGAAGGTTTCTATGTGATTGTTTGCACTGTGCATTTTGTATGGAATCATTTGAAAAAGATATGGTTAAATCTGCTGCCTGATAACTTCACAATATTACCCGTGACACAAGGAATAAGTGAATAATCAACTTTGGTAGTACTTTTCACTTTGACTGTTTTGGACTCCATGTCTTTTTCCAGTTAGAGGAGTCCTAGGCTTGTCTCTGCTTGTGTGACTGAATGTTGCTATTAAATATTATTGCTAATATTATTATAGCATTTCCTCTGCCAATATAATGTAAGAGCTCAAGATTCTGCTGTTAAATCTTGCAAATTATTTTAATTTTGGTTATCCTGAGTGATCCCTCATGTTTTACTGAGCTCTTTTATGTAGATGTTGAACAACATCTCTTTTCAGCAGCTCTCCCAGTGGCCATCCTCCATTCTGAAAACTGCTCCTCTCTAACCTCCCTGCTTTTCTTGTGGCAGCTTACTATGGAAAACATTTGATGATTTATTTGAAAGCTCTTTGAAAATCAGTGTGCACTAGATGCAGTAAACTGCCTGTTTCCTGCTGCTCCTTGGCTTTATAACACAGTGTCCAGTTTGTGACTGTCACTGCTGCCTATATTGCAAGTAACTTCTGAAGATGTCATCTCAGTCTGAAGAATGTATTTCATCTCCTGAAATTATTTTTTTCCTGAACTTCACCTTAGAGTGTGCAGAGACCCATGTGGAGCAGTCACTGATATCCTGAAGGGTGTCTTTGAGAACATGGGGATGATGGGTTGATGCTGAGGGGCAGAGAATGGCAGGGAAATGGGATGTAGGGATCAGGAGCTACCACCTCAGGAGCTGCTTGTGAAATAAAGATAAGGAGCATCTACCAAAAATGGGTCAAGAATGAATAGTATCAAACCATCTGCTCTCCTCTGAGCTCAGTGTGTTGGTTTCTCAGCTGCCAAGGTCTTACTCTGTGTGTTGGATTTCAGAGACTTTGGACACTCAGACATTCCTGTTAGTGTAGGACATTAAGTATTGTGTTTGGGGTTCTTAAATACAATAGAAAAGATTCAAGATAGACACTAGGGAAAGGCACAGAATGGCAAAGCACTGGCATGAGTTTCTAACTCGTATTTTAGTTTTCTAGTGATTGAATCTCTACAGCTCTTCCTAGACAAACCCTATCAGGAAGGATATGAATATAGTTGAATCTGACTTAGAAGAACAGCTTTTGCCCATCCCCTATTATTGTGTGATTTTATTGATGTGTTTGTTCTTCAGTTTGAAGCAATTTCTCAGGTCTCTCTGATGTAAGAGAAGTTTTTGGGTGGGAACCTTGGTAGGCTTTATTAGCTGGCAGTGCAAAAACTGAATTTAGCTTCTCTCATATACCTTAGTCATCTCTCTGCCTGAAATTCTTTAGTAAGCTTCCTGCTCCAGATAGGTTGGGAAAAGTTTTTATTACTGTGTTATTTGAAAAAGGGTGAGTTTGGGGGTTTCTTTACATATTAAAATTTTCCATTTCATTCATCAATTTTTCTCTTATGTTTCCCTCTTGTGGACAAGCATTCCAGTGTTTGAAAGATGATGCTGGGCCAGTTTTTTTGCCTTCCCCAGCTTCTTTTTTATGTGCTGTGGCCTCCCTGCCCCCAGATTCTGGAGGATGTTTGGGCACTCTGCTTCTTGAGTGGGGAGCAGGGAGTGTTTGATCAGTCTCTAGTGCTGTCTGCTTGTGCTTTAGTCTTTCTTAATAATGTGTCTTCATTGGCACATATCTCAAATTGCTAATCTATCTTGAGGTTTATTTCTCTCTCTTTGCTATTTGCCTTTTCACTATTTAAAAAAAAAACTGTTTTAAACTTCACTGGACTGAAGGGTTTCCTGCCTGTTACTCTTACAGTCCATTCCCTGGTTTCACAAGAGGTGGGCAAGTGGCTGGTGGTGCTTATTTGCCCCCTGGGGTTAAACCACAACAGTCCTTTCTTGGCACCCACCATGGGCTGGAAGGGTTGGAGCTAGTGATGGATAGACCAGAGCATGTCAGAGGGGATTTGTATCTCTTAACAGTTGCAGGTCACAGTGCTGGTTCAGGTGTTCCTAAGATCAGTTTACCTGACCCACAGCATCCTCTTTTTTGTGTTGTACCTGTTAGAGGCAGGTGTTGGGTCCTGCTGTTTGCTGGGCTCTGCAGTGATTAGTGGTGTTTGGCTGAGAGGTTATTATTCAAATCCTGACCTTGAGCCTCATCTGGCATTTGGGCTCTGCTCTGAGGCCATCACTGTCCTTCAGGCTCCATCTCATGGAGACAACTGACAGTTTTTCACCTTCCTCCCAGAGGTTTTTTTTTTTTTGAGAAAACAGAGAATGGCCAAGGCCTCACAACCCTCACAGGAAGACTTTCTTCCTAATATCCCATCTAACACTGCTCTGTGTCAATGTGGAACCATTCCTCTTGTCCTGTCACTCTAGGCCCTTGTCAGAGGTCCTCCAGGTTAGACCCAGTCTCTTTGTTCCCTGGATCATTAAATGCTTTGCAGCCCTGTATAGCAGCAGCCATTTTGCTGTTTCTGTTCTCTGTCAATGGCCATTTGGTCCCTTCTGTGCAGGTACATTGGAAAAGTCACTTATCTGTCTCACAGGTCTTCCCACTGTGTTCCCTTTGCTGAACTGATGGCTGTCTGCTGCTTCCCTCTCACCTCCTTGCTCCCCATTCATTCACAGAGCTTTTCTCCTGCCTGCACAACTCTGTCATGCCCAGCTGCCCACAAGTCTCTGTTGGGATCCTGGGAAGATCAGGAGTTGTGTGGCTGGCCCATCCTGGGAAAAACCCTCCTGTGTGAAAACAGTCCTGTAGCCCAAAGGAAGGGAGCCCATGTGGCTCTGGTTGTACCTCCAGCCACAGGAAAGCCCCAGGTGCAGGCAGCTCTGGCATGCTGTGCCCAGCCACCCACACTGCCTCTTCTGTGTACTATGGCAGGGGAATGATTGGCCCAGCACAGCTTCAGGATGTTCCTGGACCCTGCAGTGGGACCCTCCACCTGCCTGCAGCTTGCCCTGCTCCTCTCCATCTTTCTGTGCAGTCATTTCATTTGTTTCTCAGTTTCTGGCTCTAATTTTTCTTTGTGAGATGTGAGCCATGTTCCTGTGTCCTACACTGTTCTTTGCTCATATAAAAACCTCAATGACTAGTCTGATCACTTACATCTCACATTACTTTTTCTTGCTCTGTTCAAGATAAACTACAGAAACTCATCATCCCTGTCTTTACTGTTCCTTCTCTCTTAGTAGCACATTCAGGATCTAAACAAATGCCTCCCATGCCCTGTTCCATACCTGACACCATTACTTACCAAGCTTTTAAAAATCTCCCAGCTGCTCTAGGATGAGTCCTTGACTTGAGCTGTCCCTCAATACTGGTTATCCCATTTATCTTGCTGTGCTCTTTCCTGTGCCAAGTGGCTGCCCCATCTCCTGAGAGGTTCATCTCAGTCTCTGGATCTCACTGCCATTGGTCTGGAACACACACTAGAAGACAGATAACTTTTTATGTGCTCACTATATGTTGGTAATGCTCCAATGGAACCTGCAGTGAGCAAAAGCTTCCCTTTCCTTCTGCTTTTCACTGACATGTGAAATTAAAGATTTCCAGGTAGGCTGGACCTAAAGAGTTGGCCTAAATGTCCCTGTGGGCCTAAGTTCCCTCTCAGGAAGTTCACAGCATTGGCCAAACCTGGTGGTTTGAAGCTCTGAGGTTTGCCAGGGCCATCTGCACATCCTACTGGGAAGTGTGAGCAGGATCCCCACACTCAGCTGCTGTGTCAATGTTCTGTGTCTGGAGCAGCTCTGGTTGTGTCCCAGGATTTGCCTCAGGAATTCAGTTGCTCAAGAGCAGGTTCTGACTGGAAGGATCAGTGTGTTTAAATAGTTTCTGCTCTTTTTCAGGAGAAGAAGTTGCCCTGTACTGTGCCAAGTACCTTCCTGAGATCATCAAAGACCAGAAGGCCTACAAGGAAGGCAAATTGCAAAAGGTGAGGAGCCAACTCTGCCCTGTAAGCTCCAGCACAGAGGAAAGCCCTTGTGTGAGTGCTGAGCTGGGTGTGAGCTGTCCAGGGAGGTGATGGAGGCTCCATTCTTGGGGCTGTCCAGAGCCTGTCTGGCAGCAGTCCTGGCAGCTGACTCGAGGTGTCCCTGCTGGAGCAGGGCACTGCATCAGGAGAGCCCTGTAGGTCCCTGCCTGCTGCAGCCATGCTGTGGTCAGTGACAGTGTGCAAGCTGGAAGAGACTGGATTGCACAGTGTGGCAGGCACATCCTGTAGGGAAGGGGCTGCTGCCCACTCATGTCTGTGTTCACACACAGGCCCTGGAAGATGCATTCTTGGCCATTGATGCCAAGCTCACCACAGAGGAGGTGATTAAGGAGCTCTCTCAAATGGCTGGGCGGCCACAGGACGATGAAGATGAGAAGGAGAAGGTTGCTGATGAAGATGATGGTAAGTCAGATGCTACTGAACAGACAAGGCTGCAGCTCCAGGACAGGGATGTAGAGCAGCAGGGTCACATCTCCTGGGCACAAGGCTTTCTGTCCCAGTTTCTCAGTTAAATTTTGGCTGAGTAACATGCTTTTACCAAAACATCACGTAGCTCACGCACTGTTCTGTGATCAACACCAGGCACCTATCTCTGCTATTAATTCCTTTGCTCCTGTTTTCTTTGAGCAGCTTGGGAAAATGCAAGCTGCATCCTTCCCTGCATCTTCCCCAGTATCCACACCACGATATGTCAGGAACTCTGAGCTGGGCTCAGTTGTGGAAGGGAAATGATGTGCTGTGCTCAGCTCTCCCTGGCTGGTGGCAGGGAGATAGGATTGAAGCAGATCCTGGTGTTTTCAGCAATTCTTGTTCCCACAAAGAAGCAAGTGTTCCACCAGCAAGTGGTTGCCAGCCCAGGAGGTGTTTCCTGGGGTGGAATCCTGTGCTGCTCTCCCCAAGTACCTTGTGACCAGCCTTGAGGCAGATGCAAGGTGATCATGTCACCTTGAACAATAAGTCCATCTGGAAATGATGAATTTGTTGTTTCTTGTTCTCCAGCTGACAGGCATGAAGTGGGTGGGTGGGTAGTTGGGTTGTCTTTTTGTTCTGTATTTTCAGGAGCATTTGGGTTATCTGTATTTGTTTTCCTTTTGGGATTAAACAGCAAAGCAAACTATATGCAGGAGGATGCCAGTAGGGAAGCACTGGTCTTTGGCCCATGGTCACTGGGGAGAGTCATCCCACTTTGTCTAGTCCCACCTGGGAGATGGCCAAAGCTGTGCTCTCACCTGTTGTATCTGTCCAGATGACAGCTGGTGGGGATCCCTGGGGTGTTTGAAGCCTGTGGAGCAGCTGTTCTCAGCTGCAGCAATAATGACCAGACCTGCACATGGAAGTGGTGACTCTGCTTCCCTGCAGCTCCCAAGGAGCTTGTGCTCTGTCCCCCTGCCACACCCTTGATGTGAACACTCTGTGGTGCTGTCAGCAACCAGGGAGCACCAGGTCTGGGGCAGTGGGGGCACTGGCAGGCTGTGCTGTGGTCAGAACTGTGGCCTTGCTGTTCCCATCCTGTTCCCATCCTGCTCACCTGTAGCATCTGGGAGCTGTGGGAGAGCACAGGCCTGGCTGTGTGCTCAGATCAGCCTGGGCAGCAGTGCTGGAGCTCTGCCAGCAGCAGCTCAGCTGGGGCAGCTCACCAGAGGACCCGGCGTGCTGGGTATCCTGCTCTCTCACCCTCCCTGTCCTTGTCCCCTCCCTCTTCTGTTTGCAGTGGATAATGAGGAAGCTGCTCTTCTGCACGAAGAAGCCACAATGACCATCGAGGAGCTGCTCACACGTTATGGACAAAACTGCACCAAGAACCTCAAAGCCAAGTCTGTAGCTGCAGCTGGGGATAACGCTGTGGAGGGGACAGGCAAGCAGCATGATGGGGAGTCAAATATGAATGGAGAGGCTGACCCAGGGGAGCTTCCTGACCACAAGGAGAGGAAGAACGGGAAGCCAGACGAAGAAGTCACGGGTATTTCCTCCACCTCAGACAAAGCCAGCGCTGGAGGCAACAGCCCTGCTCTGCAGAAGCCTGAACTAGGCAAAGGTGACGAGGCCGTCACCTCTTCTACTGGGGAGGCCGGGCCCTCCTGCTCCTCCACGGGAAAGCCCCAGCGCACAACCAAATCCAAATTTTTTGAGGACAGTGAGGATGAGTCAGATGAGGTTGAGGAAGAGGAGGAAGACAGTGAGGTAGGAAACAGCACTGGAACAGAGTGGCCTTCTGGCTGGGCAGAATGCATTGCTTATGGTGGTACTTGGACGAGTCTCTGGCTCATCCTAGGTGTGTTCCTAGGAGCAGGTGTTTCAGGCTGATCCTTTGAGGCCATCCCATGGGAATGTTTGGGATTGCTGAGCTAACCCCGAAGGACACACCCTCATCCTGCAGCGGCCAGAGCTGATAGCCCTTGGTCCTGCTGCATGCACCATCCTTCCATCCACTGCTGTAGTGATACCCGCTGTTCTGGCTGTAGCCATCAAGTGTGGGGGACACATGGCAGGTCACCTCACACCTCTGGGGAACTGACCATTGGTCCCCAGGATGGAGGGACCAGTGGGGGGACAGCACCAAGTGTCCTGTGTGACTCCTGTGGTTTCTCTCCTTTCTTGTAGGAATGTAGTGAGGATGAGGACGGTTACAGCAGTGAAGAGGCAGAGAATGAAGATGAAGAAGATGACACTGAAGAAGCAGAGGAGGATGAGGATGAAGAGGAGGAAATGTTGTTACCGGGCATGGAGGGGAAGGAGGAGGTGCACACCCTGGTTTTGTGTTCTCCAGTTTAGTGTGGAGCCAGGGGCACTTGAGAGACTCGGCCAGGGGTTGTTCCTGCTCAGGTGGGGATGGAACACCCTTGGCTGTCTCCTGGGGCTGAGGGAGATGCTGACAGTCTGGGTTTGTGCAAAAGCTGAGGCATGGGCCTGATTCTGGACAGCAGGCTGAGATCAAAGAGGCTGATCCTGCTGCTGAGCCTGAGGTTCTTGGAAAGTGGTGTGGAGGGAGAGCATGGGGCAAGAACAGGAGGGCTCTGCTGGCACCACTGCTCCAGAGCACAGCATGGCTCCTCACTGGGCCAGGGCTGTGGCTCTTCAGCCCATGTCAGCACAATCAGGCAGGCCAGGGACCCAGGAGGTCAGGCAAAGGGGATGTGGCTTCCAAGGTGCCAATTCTTCCTTTAGGGAAATGTCCTGACTTGAAGTGAGGATGTGCTCAAGCCAGGCTGGGGTTGGAATGAGCACATCAGAGGGGTGGGTACAGACCTATGGACCAGCAGAGAATCCTGACCCACCACACTGCCTGAGACTGGGATGGAGGTGTTGCCTAACCCTGCCCCTCAGGGAACACACTCCTGGTGTTTCCCACTGCCCTCAGCTGTCTCTGTTACTCATGTGTGCTTATGGGGGGCAGTGCAGCACCCTGGGATCTGGGGCTCTGTGGGGGCTCTGCAGCTGCTGCCAGTTCCCTTAATGACCTGACGGGGAGATAGAGAAACCTGACAGAAACTCTGTCCCTTGCAGCCCGGCTCGGACAGCGGGACCACGGCTGTGGTGGCGCTGATCCGGGGCAAGCAGCTGATCGTGGCCAACGCCGGGGACTCGCGCTGCGTCGTGTCCGAGGGGGGCAAGGCTGTCGACATGTCCTACGACCACAAGCCCGAGGACGAGGTGGAGCTGGCCAGGATAAAGAACGCTGGTGGCAAGGTCACCATGGACGGGAGGGTGAACGGCGGCCTCAACCTCTCCAGGGCCATCGGTGAGCAGGAGGGGGGTGCTGGCAGGGCTGCCAGCCACTGAGCTTATGGAACAGTTTGTAATTGATGAGTGAAAACTCTTCACTATTTGATGGGAGATTTCAGCCTGATAGGAGAAAACGGCTGTGAAACAGTTGGACATCCATGGAAAGCAGCATCTGACACATCCCAGGCTGTTGTGCCAGCAGCTGAGTTTTTGGAAACCACCTCATGTAAACTGTCCCAAAACCAGACTGCTGCCTTTGGAACAGGACGTTTCCTGCTTACTGGGTTACTGAGGAATCTTGGTGTGTTGCTTCCTGGGGACCTGCCTTCATGGCAGTTTGAGCCCATTTACTTATCTGAGTGTGTACAGAAGGACCCAAACCACTGAAACCATTATCTTAGTGTAAAGATATAAAAAACACCTCTGGGATGGAAATAAGGAGTTTATTATCTGGGGAGACATTGGCATTCCCACCTGCTAGTTTGTGGTGGCCCTGGAAGTCCCTTTGTAGGATGATTCCTGATAAACTGCTAGCCAGGGCTGAGGGCCAGTTTTCTCAAGTGAACTTTGAATCACAAAATGAACCCTGAAGTGGCTTGGGTGGGAAGGGACCCTAAAGCTCAACCAGTTCCAGCCACAGCCATGGGCAGGGACCTTCACTAGACCAGGTTGTTCCAGGCTCCATCCAGCTTGGTGTTGAACACTTCCAGGGCTGGGGCAGCCACAGGCTCTTCAGGTGACAGGTGCTGTGTGCTCCTGGCCTGGTGTTGGTTGATCCAGCAGGTGGGAAAAGGGCACTTGGTTTGGAGTTAGGAGAGGCTGAGCTTGCCAAGACCCCTCTTCCCTGGGCTTGCCAGAGCTTCAACCAGGAACCTGCAATGGTTCCTCTGCTTCATGGCCCACAGCCTGATCCCACTGGGAATGCCCTGTGGCAGGGCAGTGCTGCTCAGTAGCATCTTCCTCCCCACACAGGGGATCACTTCTACAAGCGGAACAAGAACCTCCCTCCGGAAGAGCAGATGATCTCTGCCTTGCCTGACATCAAAGTGCTGACAATAAACGATGACCACGACTTCATGGTCATTGCTTGTGATGGAATCTGGTGAGTGGTAAGGGAGCCGTTGTGCTGTGGGGCATTGCTGCTCCAGCCTTTCTCCAGAGCTGGGCCTGAGGAAGGCCTGTTGGGCACTATGGCACATGTGCTCCCTTTGCCTGCCTTTCTGACGTCTCTGCTCTGCAGGAATGTGATGAGCAGCCAGGAAGTGGTGGATTTCATCCAGTCCAAGATCACCCAGAAGGATGAGAACGGAGTCCTGCGGCCACTCTCCTCCATTGTAGAAGAGGTAAGAGGAGCTCTGCTGTTCCTCTGCATCCCAGCTTGGTGCCTGGCTCTGCCCTCCCACTCCCTCACAGGGGTTCCCTGAGCGCTCCACCCTGTGTCTGACCTCGGGGGTGCTGTCCAGCCAAAGGAATTTCTGCCCCCATTCAGAAACCTGGGGTTGCTGGGGCCATGTGTCCCTCTGTTCCCTGTGGGAACAGCGTTTGACCGACTCCTGCAGAGCCTGGCCTGGCCCTGAGCCCCTGTCAGGTGCTGGAATGGGCCCAGTGCCTCGGGGTGGTCCCAGTGTGTACCTGTTCCCTCTGCTGACTTGCCCTGTCCCTCCCCAGCTGCTGGATCAGTGCTTGGCTCCAGACACCTCAGGGGATGGCACCGGCTGCGATAACATGACCTGCATCATTATCAGCTTCAAACCCCGTAACACACACCCCCCTGCTGAGAGCGGGAAGCGGAAACTGGGGGAGGCAGCAGCACCAGCAGAGGAGAACGGTGGGGACAGCACCAAGAAGGCCAAACTGGAGTAGCAGGGCCCACCTGGGGACTGGGCTGTGCTCACCAGACTCGTTTCTTACCCATGCTGAACTCAAGACTGCAAGTCTTGTCCTTTTTTTAGCCTTAGCAGAGGCCTTGTCTGTCCGTGTCCTGGTCGGGGGGTGGGGCGGGTCTGGTTTCAAGGGCGTGTCACTGTTCATCCGTAACCATTCCAAAGAGGGAGCGGGGCGGAGCGGAGCGGCGCCCGCAGCGCTGAGCGCACAGTCCGTGCTGAGGAGGAGGAGGATGTCCCCCCATTGTCTCCATGTGGTTGTTGCCATTTCTGTGCCTGTGAAATTTCTGTTTGGAGGGAAGAACTTTTTCACTGTTGAGGTTTTTTTAATCTGCACCCGATTATTTAAGGCCCTTTCTGTTTTTATTTGTGAAACAATCTGGCGGTGGTGCTGCAGCCACGCTGTGTTCAGTTGTACACTTTGAATCAATACTTTTTTCAAACTAAAAGCTGAGAAAATAAGGTGTGGTCTTGGTCCTCCGTTCTTTCCTGGAGGGGGAGGTGAGGAAGGTGGGGTGGGGAAGTGAACACTTGTACCTAACCAAACCCAATGGAGACAGACTGAGACAGCTGGGGATGTTCAGTCTGGAGAAGGATCCAGGGAGACCTTGGAGTCACAGTGCCTGAAGGGGCTCCAAGAAAGCTGGAGGGACTTTGGGCAAGGGCCTGGAGGGACAGGACAAGGGGAAAGGGTTTCCCACTGCCAGAGAGCAGGATTAGATAGGATATTGGGAAGGAATTCTCTGGCACAGGGTCCCAGAGAAGCTGTGGCTGCCCCATCCCTGGAAGTGTTCAAGGCCAGACTGGACAAAGCCCAGAGCAACCTGGTCTAGTGGAAGATGTCTGTGCCCATGGCAAGGGACAACAATGAGCTTTAAGTTCCCTTCCAACCCAAATCCTTTACTCATTCTGTGACTGTCCAAGTCTGAGCAGCAAAGCATCCAGAAGCAGCCTTTTTTCCCCAGGATGCTGCAGTGGAGGGTGGTGAGGATCCCAGTGCCTGAGGCTACACAACCCATCTGGCAATAGGTCCCCACCTGCAGCCCAGGGTGTTACTCTGTGTCCCTCTACACTGGCCTTGCTGCAGGATGGACCCCAGTGGGGCTCAGCAACAGACAGGGGAGCTGCTGCCCTCCCCCAGCCCTGCAGCTCTCGGGGCAGATCAGTCGGTACAGGCAGGACAGAGGCCACGACGAGCCCTGCAGTGCCTGGGTGGCCTCTTCCTCACACAGGTGCAGAGGTGATGCCTCTTGCACACACCAGTGGGCTGCACATGTGAGGTTACAAAACCTCACTGACTCCAACAGCCACAGGAGACAGAGGGACCCTCAGAAAGCAGCTTTATTTCCTAGTGGTGCCTCTGGAAAGGGGTGGACAGGGCTAGTGCACGGTGCAGCAGTGCTGGGTGCAGCTGGCACCCACCCAGGACCTGGTTCCCAGGGCTGGGCGTGCTGGCAGAGGGGACTGGCTCTGCCACAGGAGGGATTAGGGCCTGTGTGTGGATCAAGACTCTCCCCCTCAGGCCCCCATCACTCCACAGGGACACCCACGGAGCTGCCCCTGTCACTGGTGGCTGCCAGGGAGTCCCCAGAGAGGCTCTGCCCAGACAGGGCACTGCTGAGGCTCTGCTGCCGGGCAGAACGTGGCACCGCTTCAACCGACACCTCCACCTCGATGGTGACGCCTTCCCTGCAGACAGACACTGGCTCAGGGCACCAGCCCCGGGGACCCCGCCCGTCCCCGCCCAGCGCGGCGGCAGCAGGGGCGGCTGTTGGGATGTGCTGCCCTCTCAGCACAGCCACCCTGCTCACCTGTCCGAGGCGTCCTGGCCCTCACTCAGCATGCTCCCTGCGAGGGCCACGGTGCTGGCTGACTGGCTGTCCTGTTCTGGCCACGCCGGCCCTGGGCGCGCGCTGCGGCTGCTGCTGGGCAGGGAGGCAGCGGCGTCTGGGGCTCCATCCTCACCTGCTCTGGGGCTGGGCAGCACTGACCACAGCTCGTTCACTGGGGACACAGAGCACGCTGTTCCCAAGGGCTGCTCCCCCCGGAGCAGGGAAGGCACAGGGAGGGCTCGGCAGCTGTGTGGGGCTCACGTTTAGCCAGGTTGTCCAGCTCCACCACGCCCAGGTCTCCGGGCGTGCGGCCGCCCCTGCAGCCCCCGCGGCTCCGGCACAGCGACAGCACCACGGTCCCGTACACGTAGGTGAGCACCAGGGGCACGCCCACACCTGCGAGCAGACAATGGTCACTGCCCCACCCCAGCCCTGGGGCCGCTGGTCCCAGACGTCCCCCACAGCCACGTCACAGGCACAGCCCCACTCCCCAACATGGGCAGTGCCCTCGGCACTCACCCACAGTGAGAGCTGTAATGATAGGGGACACGAAGAGAGAGAGGAGGACACTGCTGGTGACAGAGAGGCATTGCTGGCACCCGGAGAGGCTGCTCCGCCGGCTCTGGCCCAGCACCTCAAGGACAAGACACAGAGATGAAGGGCTCTACAAGGAGCATAGCCCCAGGAACACAGCCTCTTCCCAGCCTGGCAGAGATGCAGCCACAGCTGTCTCCTCAGGGACAGCCACAACAGCACTGCTGCCACAGCACAGGAGTACCTGGAAAGCCCTCCTGGAACCCCTCCTCCTTTTGCCCACCCTGGCCCCCCTCCCCAGGCTGAGCACACCAACACTGGCAGGGGATGCTGGGGGGCAGCAGGAGGTCCCAGCAAGGAGGGACTGTGAGCTGTCAGGGGTGCCACAGGGATGTGCTGACAGTGGTCAGGTGTGGCACAGAGATGTGCTGTGGGCAGCAGGGAGCACTGCAGGTCTGTCCAGGCCAAGGGCCACAGGCTACCAGGCTCAGCAGGGAGCAGGACCACAGGGACTCCAGGACCACCTGCCAGTACCTTCCTACCCATGTAGATGGGGATCCCGATGGTAATGACGGGGACAGCAACACCTGCAGCAAGGGAGATGACCATGGGCGCCCCCAGCACCATGCCCAGCTGCCACAGGATCCTCCGGGTCCGTGACCACGGCCTCTTCCCCCAGAAGGTGCAGCCAGAGGGGCTGTGGGGACAGAGTGGGGCTGAGCCACAGTGTCTGCGAGGGGCAGGCAGAGACCAGCACAGCCTGGCTCCATGCCAGGGGACATCCATGGGCCCACCGGAGAGCAGGCAGCCAGGTTCCCCCACGCTGAGCTCCAGCTGCCTCCTACAGGGTGCCAACAGCCGGCCCCAGCCCTGCCACACCCAGCAGCACAGCCCACCCTGCTCCCCCAGCTAACCCCAAACCTGGGGCAGGGCCTGGCTGCCCCCACCCCAGCCCCCATGGCCCTGCACTGACCTCAGGAAGTGCACGTCAGAGATCTCCCGCAGGCAGAGCCAGCAGAAGAGGCACCCACAGACCGTGCAGTTCATGCGGTTGCAGCTCCCATCGTTGATCTTCATGATGAAGGCGCTGCAGCGAGGACAGACCTTGATGTCCTCGGCCTCAGCTGGGGGGAGATAAGATGGGATGGGAGAGCAGGACAGAACGGTGTGCATCCATCCCAGCCCGTCCCAGGCTCTTCCCATCCCACAGGTATCGTGGGGGGAGCCCAGTCCCTCTACACATCCCGGCCCAACTGGCACAGGGGCTATGGGACTGCAGCAGAGGCAGTCACAGGGAACTCTGGATCCTGGCTCCAGCAGCCCCACAGGCAGGAGGCACAAAGGCACACCACTGTGCCAAACCCCAGCTCTGCTTCTCCCACCCTGGGCCAGGGCCTCACCATGGGCCAACTCCTCTGGCTGGGCCAGCTGTGCCGTGGGGGTGGCCAGGCTGGGGGGCGGTGCACAGGGGCCATCAGGGTGCCAGGGCTGCCGGCAGTGGTAGCAGAACTCGGTGCCACAGCCCTCACGCCCACAGGTGATGCGGGGACATTCGGCACAGCCGTGGGCAAAGACAGCGTAGCTGTGGGGAGAAGGCAGCTGGAGCTGGGGTACAGCAGGGCACCCCCTCCCCAGCACAGCCAGGCCAGGCTGTGGCAGCCCCAGGCCCACACTGAGTTGAGCCGCAGCCCTGGCTCAGGAGAGCCGGGATACACCCTCACCAGCCCCCCTGCACAGCATCCACAGCCCTGGGGCTCACAGAGTGCCTAGCACAGCCTAGGACTCCAGCCCTGGCAGACAGAGCTGCACAGGCTCCGCAGCCAGAGCAGGACTGGACACTTCCCTGGACACACCCTGCCCACCACACGAAAAAGTGACGAGGAACGCGGCCTGGGAAGGGCTCAGGACAATGGCACACACTGCTGTTGTGGGAGGGGGGCCCACGCCCAGCCCTGCACTCCTCTGTGCGGTGGTACCTGCAGTCAGGAGCAGGGCACCAGCGGGTGCCAGGATCGGCCACCAGCAGCCGCCGCAGCAGGAACTCCTCGTACTTGTCGCGGAGGGCGGGCTCGGGCAGGAGGCGGCGCACGTCGTTGGGGTGCAGCGCGGCGGGGCAGTGCGGGCAGGCGGCGGGCACGCGGCTCTCGCGGACGGCCAGGCGCAGGTACTGCTGCAGGCAGCCCCGGCACGAGCGGTGCGAGCAGCAGCCCAGGCTGGGAAAGGCCTCGGGGGGCTGCGGCAGCAGGCACAGGGGACACTCCTCCAGCACCTGGCCCTCGCCCAGGGCCAGCACCACACGCGTCTCCTCGGGTTCCTCCGGCTCAGGCTTCGGCTCTGGCGGTGTCTCCCCCCCGACGGCCTGTGGCTTCCGCCTGAAGCAGCCCAGAAGCCGGCGGGGCGCCGACACACGTGTGGGCTGGTCCATGGTGGCCCGCCCAGGTAGCCACCAGCTGCTGTTGGACTACGGAGGGCAGCGGGGAGGTGCTGGCCCCGGTGCAGCCCCCATGGCCCGGCTCCTACCTGAGCCTCACCACAGGTAACAGCGGAACCATCCCCAGCTGCAGCCGGTGCCGCTCAGCCTGCAGAGGAACTGCTCCTGAGAGCGAGCCCGCACCCTGGGAACAGCCCAGGCTCCCTTGGCACCCAGAGAAGCCCAACACACCCTGCCAACAGGCCCCAAGCCTGTCCTACCCACCCTGACTCCTTCAGCTCCACATGACAGGTGCAGAACCACACAACTCCCAAATCCCCAGCGTGGGGACGACAGCGGCAGCGCCGTGACAACCAGCTCGGGCACAGGGCAGTGTGACACCCACACCCATCCCCACCCCAGGGTTGCAGGGCTCTCCTCCCCACGGTGAGACAAGGCTCAAGCACCTTTCACTGGAGTTCAATCGCCCAGGGTGCAAGACCCAGCTCATTCAGTGACCAGGGGCCAGGCGATTCCAGCAGTGGGGTAAATCTGTCTGTTTTCTTTGCTCAGAGCTCGCGAATCCATGGCCACACCACATTCCCTCCCCGTGGTCCTTCCCTCTCTACACCCCAAAGTTGCCCCCTGCCCTCCCTTCCTCAAGAGCACTGCGCACACCCCACAGCCTCCACAACGCTCCCCGTCACTCTGCCAGAGGCAGAGGCACTGGCATGAGGAGGAATCAGTGACACTCAGGTGGGACTGAGGAGTCTGAGCATACCTGCTCTGCTGGGCCAAGCACTGGGTGGCTCTGCATCCCCCCGGGGACACAGCGCTTCCCAGGGGATACAGCGCTTCCCAGGGAGAGGGCAACTGCAGAGCTCAGCGACACCGGGCACAGACGGGACTGGGATTCATCGCTGGCAGCACGGCACGGCCACGGCTCCCGCGGGACGGCCACGGCCCGACACATCCAGCGCCCTTGGAACCTGCAAAGGGCCAGCAGCGATCCGCGGAGAGGCCGAGCCGTGGCTCGCACAGCCAGGGCCGCCTGGACGCAGACCGGAGCCGCCGGGAGAGCGCAGCGAGTGATGCGGGTGGGGACCGGGCACAACCCAGGACAGGGCTGGGCTGCGCCCCTGCACCGACCACCTTCGGGACCGGCCAGAGCACGGTGTGACCGGACAGCCAGCGGCCCTCAGGCCCAGCGGGCGAGACGCAAAGCCCTGGGTCTGACCAGGCGGGGACACCGGCAAGGCACTCACCGGGGTCTGCCCTCAGCGCCGGCGCTCGGCGGGGCTGGACCCGGTGGGCACCGGGGGACGAGCCGCAGCCGCCCCTGAAGGGATACAGAGACCGTCAGCGTCCGGCAGCGGCCCCGGCCCCGGCGGTGCCACCGCCTCCCGCCAGCCGGAAGGGGCGGAGCCGCTGCTGTCCCGCCCCGCCCCGCCCCCGCCCGAGCCCGCGTGCCCTGCCCGCCTCTGCCGTGCCCCGGCTCGGCCCAGCACCGCGCCCCCGCCGGGCCCGGGCCCGCTCCCCCTCATGCCGAGGCCCGGGCTGGGCGGGGCTGGCAGACAGCGGTGCGTCTGCGCACGCGCCCGCTCCTCTTCCGGGTCGCGCGGCCGCTTCCGGCACAGCCCCCGCGCGCCCGGGGAAGCGGAAGCGGAAGTGTCCGGTCGAGGCGGGGCGGCGGTGGCCGCCCCGGGCTGGCGGGGCGGCTGGCGGGCCGCGGGCGGGCGGGCGGCGGGGCCGGGCCGGCGCCGGGGCCCGCCACGATGCCCCGGCGGAAGCAGAGCCACCCGCAGCCGGTGAAGGGTGAGTGCGCGGCGGGCCCGGGGGCGGCGGCGGCCCGGCGGGGACCCGCGGCGCTCGGAGCGCTGCAGCGGACGCCGAGGATGGCACCGAGGAGACGGCGAGAGCGGCGGTGGTGCTGCCCGGGGACCTACTGCTAGGCCGCGGCCCGGCCTCCGAGAAGGGACCGCCAGGTGCGTGCGGCCCCGCGGGGACGCCGCCCCTCTCCGGCAGCCCCGCCGGCGGGGACGCGGCCCGGCCGGCCCGTACCGGCCCCGCGTTCGGCGCATCCGGCGGGGCCCGCCCTGCCACGGGCCCTCCCGGCGCGGGCTCCGGCCGAGCTTCCTCTCACGGGGGAGGCCCGGCCCCCGACGGGGCCCCTGCGTGGGTTCTGCCCGCCCGGCGCTGATCCCCGGCACTGATCCCCGAATGCTCCCTGCCGCGAATGTCCCGGGCGCGGAGTGTCCCCGCGGTAGGTTTGGGGCCGGGTCCCGCAGCCGCCGCCGGGCTCACACCAGAGCCACGGCACCGCTCGGCCCCGGCACTGCTGCCCGCCCGGGAGCCGGGCCCGGCCCCGGGGTCCTGTTCCACCACTCCCCTCGGCACTGCGGGGTGTAGGGAGCGCTCTCAGCCCCGGCATCCCCGGCCCGGTGCGACTGGGCAGCGCCCGCCCAGCCAGTGCTCCGAGCTTGGGTCATTCGCGGCCGAGGCAGCTGGAGGAGCGAGCACTGCTCGGCTCCAAGGAGCTGCCTCACGGGGACTGGTGGGAGTCACTCCCCGTGCCAGGCACTGAGCAGCGTGGGAACAGAACGGCGAGAGCTGAGGGCATGGACTGTGTGTCCCCTCGCTGTTCCTGAGGGCTGTGCCCCAGTCCATGTGCTCAACGGCTGCCCTGGGCTGTGCCCTGCTCCTGCTCTGGCACTGAGGCTCAGTACTGAGCCCCAAACTGCCTAGCAGATGGGGCTGCTCTGAGGGCTGTGCTTCCCTGCCCTGGGACAGCTGCTTGGTAGCCCTAGGAGCCTGCCAGGAATTTGGTGACAAATTCTACCAGGAATACCTGTCCCATTCAGCCCCAGCCAAGGAGCAGGACTAGGACCTCAGCCCACTGAAGCAGTCAGGAGACAAGCTGTTCCATGTGGGCAGTGTCACTGTGGGCCATTTAGAGGATGGTGCTGTGGGGAAGCTGTGGCACTGCTGGGCTGAGGGGACAGGTGGGTCCCTTGGTGTGACTGGGGCTGAGCTGAGGAGAAAGGGAGTCCCTTGACAGAGGGTTTGAGGCAGGGTCAAGAATTCCCCATAACAGCCAGGCCTTGGCAGGATGCCCTTTTCTGATGTCTGCGTTTCCAGCAGTGCTTGTGGAAGGGGCCAGGAGGCTGGAGGGGCCACCCCATCCCACAGCATAGGTCAGTCCCATCTCTGCACCTGCCTGGGGCTCTGGGAGCTGGACCTGGCCCGGGCAGCAGCAGCAAGGGGACAGTCCAGGGTGCTTCCCAGGATGGTAGGCAGCTGCTGAGTCTGACAGGCTCCAGGGTTGCAGGTCAGGCACAGCACGGGCCAGCAGGGCACGGCTCACAGCTGGTAGTGGTGAGCTACCCCTCCAGCCCCGAGCACCAGCCTGGGGGCACATGTGGAGCACAGGGCTGCAGAAGCTGAGAAGTTCTGTTTGAAAGCCTGGCACAGCCTTCCCCCTGCTGGCACTGGACAGTGGCACTGCCTGGGGCTGGGGAATGTTTCCTGCAGGATAGAAGGGGCTGGTGTTGGAGCTCCCTGGTGCCAGCCACGTGAGTCTGACCAGCTGCCAACCCCGGGGCTGGGGCAGTGGCACAGTGAGAGGGACACAGAGGAGTTTTATGGGCACCCATTCCTCCAGCCTGGGCCAGGCTGTGCCCACCATCTTCCACCCACTGTGCTGGATGGGTGATGGATCCACCCATCCTCTCACCCTTCCTGGTGGTGCCAGGGTCTTGGCCAGCCATGCAGCAGTGTCAGGGTTTCCCAAGATGCCCAGAACAGGCCCTCAGGGGGGAGCTGGGGCAGGCCATGGCTGTGGGGCTCCTCCCTGCAGTGCACAGTGTGGTGGGCTCCTGCTGGGTGCCACAGGCTGGGTTCCCACGTGGGATGGGGTTGCAGGCAGAGGGGCTGTGCCCAGGCCAGCTGGGCTGACACCGCCCCATCCCCACGGTGTTCCCAGCAGACACCCTGGTGGGGAAGATCGCTATTCCAGCATACTCCCTGAGCGATGACGACTGCTCCTCTGGCTACCAGCAGCTGAGCGTGGAGAGTGACCCCGAGGAGGGGGGCGAGCCCGGCCCTGCCGCCCTGCCCTGCCGCCAGTGCGGGCTGCAGCTGGCTGCCAGCCTGGGCCAGAGCTGCCTGCAGTGCGCTGGCGCCGAGGGCGGCCGCAGCCAGCGCATCGTCTACTCCTGCCAGCTCTGCCCCTTCGCCTCCCACTACTCCAGCCACCTCAAGCGCCACATGAAGACACACAACGGGGAGAAGCCTTTCGCCTGCCCGCAGTGTGCCTATGCCTCTGCCCAGCTGGTGAACCTGACCCGGCACCTGCGCACGCACACCGGGGAGAAGCCGTACCGCTGCACGTGCTGCAGCTTCGCCTGCAGCAGCCTGGGCAACCTCAAACGCCACGAGCGTGTCCACAGCCAGGACAAGCCCTTCCAGTGTGCTGCCTGCGACTACCGCTGCAACCAGAGCCGCAACCTGAAGCGGCACATGCTCAGCCACCGCCTGCCCGAGGGCGAGGGGCCACACCGGCGAGACAAGGACCCAGGTAAAGGCGGGAGGGTGTGGGGATGTGGGGCGAGCTGCTGTGGGGGTCTGGCTCTGGGGCAGGGCACAGATCCTGCCATTGCCCCTAGGTCATGTTACTGCCAGGCTCTCCGGGGCCCTGTGGCTCGTCGTAGAGCCAATCCTCGCTCGCGCTGTGCTGCCCAGCTCACAACCCGGTCTCTTTGTCCTGCAGAGCCGTTGCTGCCAGAGCTGAGCCTGCACGTGGGCAGCGGCAGCGGCCCGTTCCTGCCCGGCTGCGCTCGGCTGCGGGGTGAGGAGGCGGCCGCGCTGCCCGAGCTGCTCTTCCCCTTCACGTGCCGCATGTGCGGGCTGGTGCTGGACGACGGCTTCGCGCAGGACGAGGGCCTGGCCGAGCAGGTCTGCGGGCGCTGCAGCCTGGCGGTGCTGGGCACCGAGCCAGGTGCCAGCCCCCGCAAGGGCACTGGGGACAAGGGCTTTGCCTGCAGCCTCTGCCCCTTTGTCACCCACTACCCCAACCACTTGGCGCGGCACATGAAGACGCACAGCGGGGAGAAGCCCTTCGCCTGCCCGCTCTGCCCTTACGCCTCTGCCCACCTGGACAACCTGAAGCGGCACCAGCGCGTGCACACAGGCGAGAAGCCCTACAAGTGCCAGCTCTGCGACTATGCCTGTGGCAACCTGGCCAACCTCAAGCGTCACGGGCGCATCCACTCAGGCGACAAGCCCTTCCAGTGCAGCCTCTGCAGCTACAGTTGCAACCAGAGCATGAACCTGAAGCGGCACATGCTGCGGCATACGGGCGAGAAGCCCTTCCAGTGCCGGGACTGCTCCTACACCACTGGTCACTGGGACAACTACAAGCGCCACCAGAAGATCCACGGCCACACGGCCGAGAGCTGGGTGAACCCGCGCAATGCCAAAGCCCTTCTGGCCCCCCCAGCCGTGGGCACGGCCCTGCCCTGAGACAGCACTTAGCCTGGCAGTGGGCCTGGGGGGCCTCAGTGCCTGTCCTCCCTGGGGGAGGGAGGACAGGCGGGCAACTCCGTGGGGGCTTAGGGCTGCGTTACACCAGGCCCACAGGCACTCTGGGGCCTCCAGCAGCCCTGTCCTGCCTGGGCAGGGCAAAGTCACGACCGGCAGCTCTGAGCCCTGCCTATGCAGCAGCACTGCCACATTCCCAGCCCCCCCACCTGCCCGTTTCTGCCTGCCAGAGCCTTCCTCTGCCGGGATTTGGGGAAAAGGGGGGAACAGGACTGCTTCCATGGCAGCTGCCGTGCTGGTCGGTGTAATTTATATTGTGTATAAAAGCATTAAACAGTCGGTTTTGTTATCTGCTCTTCACCCTGGGGGCCTTGTTCTGCTGCAGAGGAGGACAGCACAGGGCTGGCACGGAGAGGGGAGGGACAGCAGCCACCCCCCAACAGACAGCCTGGTACCAATCAGGATCCATTTTAATCATTGCTGCAGTGTGTAAACATCAGTTACTGTCCATTAATGCTCTGTCGGGCTGAGCAGCAGGAGATACGTGGTTACAAGCCTAGATTACGCTGGCGTCTATGAGCGGGTTAGAGGAGACTCTGCGCGGAGCCCCCCGAGACAGCTTACTGCACTCTGTCTCAGAGCACAAACCTAAATGCTAATTTGGCATTATGGAGCCTGCCTGGGTCTGCCCCCAGGCTGGGACAGGCCTTCCCAGCTGGGACAGAAGCAGCTCTGCCCCCGTGCTGGGCCAGGCCCTGCACTGCAGCTCCAGGGCTCTGCCCGGGCAAACTGTTCAGGTCAAACAAGCCCTCTCCCAGCTGGAGCCAGCAGCGGGAGGAGTTCAGCTGCCCCCACCCCGAAGGCAGTGGCGGGCTGGGGGTGAGCTCCCAGCCCCAGGGAGCAGGGAAAGGTGGATGTAGCAGGTGAGAGGCACGTTGATTGCAACCTGGCTGCAGGTCGTACATTCCTCAGCGAAGGCCCTTGCTCAGGCCGGGGCTGTCCTGGGAAGGGGGCACTACAGATCCTCATCACCAATGCCCTCAAAGGCGTAATTGCCGTGGAAGTCATTAGCACCCACGTCGTTCACAGAGCTGGAGTGGCTGATCCCACGCAGGCTGACAGAAGTGAGCTTGTTCTGTGGAGAAGGAAGATGTTAGGGAGGATACCCCTAGCTCCCCTACCCACTTAGCATGAGGCCCCTGGTGCACCCGCACACAACTCACCGAGAGTTTGGCCATGGGCTCCCAGGAGGCATCAGGGGAGTCCTGTGAGGACAGCACAGTTGGGCAGCACAGGGTCATGGGACACAACACCCACCTCTCCTTCCACCCGCCCCCCTCCATCCCCAGGGAGCCTGGCTCACTGAGCTGGTCCAGGACCTCTTTCCCTTCCCAGGGCTCTGGAAGCAGGGCACCATAGCCCTGCTGTGCTCTGGGCTTGCCCTAGCCTTGCCAAGGGGACAGTGAGTTCTGGTACACAGCACGTCAGAGCCTGTGATTGCATGTGTCCTCCCAGGGCTGCAGGGTCCCACTCACCAGCAGTGGGGGTGACTTCACAGCTTGCTGGCTGTCCGAGCGCCGCAGGGCCCCGTTCACCCGCCGCCGAAACATCTGCAGGGAGCTCAGCTTAGCCACAGGCTCCCCAGCGTCAGCTCTGGGGCTTACAACGGGCCCTGGGGATGCTGGCCCCATCCTGAGGGGAGCACTCAGGACCCAGTCCAGACCCCAGGAAGTCACAGGGCTAAGCTGGGATCCCATCCTGGGCTATCATCCGGCCCCAGCCCTCACCTTGCGGATGCTGCCTCCAGATTTTTTCACCATCAGCTCGTCTACCATGGACTGCAAGCAGATGCTCAGCATGATGGCCTGCAAGGGAGAAGTGTCATGGAGCTCTATGCACCCCACAGCCATCCCACGCCCCATGCAGGGCCCATCCCAGCCCTTCCCCTCACAGCCCCCACCAGACCACCACAGAGGCAGCTCTACCTGTGGGCTGGTGATGGTGACCCACTGCAGCCTGTCCTTGCTCATCAGGTACTCAAAAGCCAACTCCAGCTTCACCTCGGACTTCCCTGGGCTGCTCCCCGAAGGGCCATTGCTCATGGGCACCTGCAAGGACACACACCAAGGCTGGGAGCCTCCAGAGGGGAAGCAGCAGCTCCCCAGACACCCATGAAGATCAAGGGCAGCACCAAGCCAAGTGTGGGACACCTGCCCAGTGCCCACCAGTCTTCTGCCACTGTCAGATCCCCTCAAATGCCCTCACACCAATGATCCCTGCAGCCCCAAGGCATGATTCAGACCCCCTCAGCCTACTGGGCCAGAAGCTGGCGTCAGAGCCAGCACCTTTCCCAGGAAGAGGTACCAGCCGAGCCTGGCACAGCCAGGTCTCTCTGGCCCCCCCAGCCCCTCCCTGCTCTCCAGGTGTCACTCACCGAGGATGTGACCCGCCAGCACCGCATGCGGGTGACCTTGAAGCTGCCCTCCTTGATCTGCTCGTTCGGCAGCCGCACCTGGAAGTTGAGCTCGTTGTTGCCGGCACTGACGACGACGTGGCAGCCCTTCTCAGGGAAGTCAGTGACACAGGGGTCGAACTTGAGATAGCCGTAGTACTTGAGGGTCTGCGCCAGGCGGATGAACTGCAGGCAGAGCCGTGGTGCTCAGCAGGAGCAGCAGCAGGTGACCAACCCAGCACCCACGTCACGTGGAGAGGGGCCGCAACTGCCCCAGCCGTGCCACTGTACCCTCTCCTACCTCCTTCTTGGAGACCTTTTCTTGCAGGGACTTCAGCTGCCGGTGCTGTTCCTTGTTGACAAGGATCCACCCGTGTTCAATGTCTGACACCGTCTGTGAGCAGCAGAGGCTGATGAGCGCCTGGGACCGCAGCCACCCAAGCCCCTGCACGGCTGTGGCCAAGGGGTGCAGCATCCCTCCTCACCTGGCTGTGCCACAGCAACCCTCACCTGCGCATACAGCAAGTTCAGCCCCACACGATGCTCCATCACATCATCATCATAGGCCGAGTCCCAGTAGCTGGAAGGGAACTACATGGGTTACCCTACTGCTCACCTTCTAACAGCAATGAAGAGAAAATCACCCTCTTGTGGGCTGGCTCTCTGGCCAGCTCCCCCCTGTCAGTCACCGTGCCCTGCTCCCCACCTCAACCAGCTGCCACGGGAAGGCAGAAATGGGCTGAGCACAGCAGGGCAGCCCGTGCTCCAGTGCATGGCCAGGGATGCTCAGGTGTGTTCCTGGGCATCTGCAGGCAGCCATGGCAGGAGGGGAGGGTCCCTCTGTGGAACTGGGAGCCCTAGGCACCGCCCCACAGCCCCCACTCACCTCTTGCGCAGGATGATCTGGAACTCAGGGTTGTGCAGGCTGGTGACTGACACGTACGGCAGCTCAAACTCCTGCAGCTTCCGCACAACTGCGGGGAAACGCCGGCTCAGCAGCAGTGTGGGCAGCAGGAGCCCCTGGGCCCCCACCACCAGGGTGCCCCAAGGAAAACTGCTGGGCCCCCCACCCAGGGCAGTGTCCAAGCACAGCCCTCACTCCAGGCAGGGCAGAGCAGATGTCCCACTGCAGTGCACTCTACTCACAGGAAAAAGCTCCATCCTTGGTCTGTCTCACTAGAAAGAGGCTGAAGTAGCCAACCAGGTCATCTGGCAGATCCAGCTTGGAGGCCACAGCCTGGGAGGAAGAACAGGATAGTCCCGATACAGTCCCAACACGGTGGCAAGACCCGGCCCATGTGCATTCCTGGGCCTCCCAACAGCAGGAAGGCAGCACCTCTGCTGCCCTGTAACCAGGTGTGGGGTTCATTGCAACCAGGAAACAGCTCAGGGACCCCAGACATCAATCTAGACCCAGACACACCCATCAGCACCCCCATTTGAGCTCCCAGCTTACAGCTCCATCCACTCAACCCTGCTCCATGGTGGACAGATGGAAGGGGAGGGCAGGGGAGGCTGCCAGGCTGAGAGCCTCACACATGTGGGAAACCACGGAACGCAGCAGGAGGGGCTGGTCCCACCCAGCACGAGAGCTCTGGCACCTCAAGGACATCCTCTGTCTGGTCCGACGTAAGGATGGTGACCTTGACCCTCTGCCCATTAGAGAGCAGCACTTCCAGCACCACCTCCTCTGTGGGGATCTGCTGCGTCTCCTGGAGAGAGAAACAGCACTGGCACCGCAGCCCCTCGCCACTGAGGGCCCCTGGCCCCACAGCTCTGCCCCTCACCTGCTGGGCCTTGCGCAGGAAGCTGTTGAAGGTCTCGCTGCCTCCCAGCGTTGGGTCCTGCCGCACTGCAGGAAGGGGCACGAGGAGTCAGGAGTGCCACGGGAAGGGGCAGGGACCCACACCAGTGCCTGGCCCTTCTGCAGCCCCTGTTTGCCCTCAGACTGCATGCAGGGACCCCCCTGCACATCCCCACTGTGCCAGTGCAGGGCAGGGGCTGGCACAGGAGCTGGCACCCAGGGGATAATCCCATCAAATTCCAGCACTGCACCGGGAATTGCAGGATGTGCCACGGTGAGTGGAGCAGCGCAGGGAGGACGCCGTGGGCCATGGGCCATGCCCTGCACAATGGGGCCAGGGCAGGCCCAGCTTACCAGCCTGCATGTACTTCTCCAGCTGCTCCCGGCGCTGCTCTACCTCTGCTGGGGTGAGCGTGAAGATCTTCTTCGGGGGAAAGGCTGGGACCACGTTGGCGCCATACTCCTTCCTCAACTAGGATAAGAACAGCGTGCTGCAAGAGCCTCCAGAGAGATGGGGGCTGCCCTGATCCCCCATCCTCCTGATCCCCAGGGACACAGCAAGGGGAGCAGAGAGCCTGCCAGCATCCCTGATCCACGTGGGAGCCCAGCAGCATGCGGGCACGCAGAGGGAATGTCACAGAGCAGGAGTGGGCACCTGGCCCTCCTACCTGCTCATGCAGGCCCAGGAGCTGGCTGTAGCGCACCCGGCAGTGCAGCACCCCGTTCACGTGGATGTTGTAGGCCTGCGGGGAAAGAGCCCAGTCAGATCCCAGCACCTGTCAGATGGAGCAGTCCCAGGATCAGCTCAGGGCACATAGGATGCCAGGGAGCACCCAGGAAAAGGCAATACTCCTGAGGACCCCGCCGAGGGGCAGACGGTCAGAATCCTTCAGGAGTATGAGCACACCCAAGAGATGTGCCTGCTGGACACCAGCAAGGCCTAACCCTGCGGCTGCCCAGCCAAGGGGAGTGCAGAGCCACGCTGCAGCCCCACACACACGGGTGTCCCCATGCCAACAGACAAGGACACCCCTCCCCACTCCCAGGGCTCCACAAGGAGCTGATCCCTGGCTGTGCCCCCTTGGCTCTGGCTCAGCTCCTGCTGACACCACAGACAGAGCACAGCTATGACTGCAGAACATGCAGGGCCTGGCAACTCTATGGAGCACCTCACCACAGGCAGTCCTTGCAAGGGACAGCACTGTCCTGTCAGGTCCTGCTGTCCCCAAAGTAGTTTGGGAGGGCAAGAGGATGGACATGAGCCTCTAGCCAGCCATGGCAGCCCGGCCTCCCATGGATGCTGCCAGTGCCCTCCTGCTCCTGAGCGCTGGGACTGCCCAAGCTCAGCAGAGATCCCAGCTCAGCCAGACTGGAGCTCACACTGGCACCTCCCAACCCAAAGGCACCAGGGCTGCTGCGGAGGAACCAGGAGGGACAGCAGTGGTACAGGCACGTACCTGCCCAAACCAGGGCTCTCCATGAGGTCACAGCTCCTGCCCAGCCCCTGGGCTCACAAGAGCTCTCCCCAAGGTCTCCCCCAGGCGTGAGAAGCCTCCAAAACAGGGGAGGGCAAAGTGCAGGGGGGTCACGGGGCCGAAACGCCTCGAGGGCTGCGCGCTCCTTCGGGCCTTGAGCAACCGCACCTCCTGCGGATTGCCAGGTCTCTCCATCACCGCTCACCGCCGCGACCGTGCCCCAGCTCGGGCTCCCGAGAGGGATCCCCCGGAGAGGGATTTCGGCACGGGGGGCAAGCGTGGGTGTTTCCGCGGGGTCGTGAAGCCCAGGCTGTCCACCTTTACCCCGAGAGCAGCGATCCGGCCCCTCCACCCGGCCCGGGGGCTCTGCCCGACGCTGCCGACCCCGGGAACGGGGTCCGGGCACTCGACAGCCACCCCCGCTCGGCAGCAGCGCACCCGGCTCCTCTCCGGAGGCGCAGGGAGCAAAACAGGAAGCCGGGACAAACGGACGGACGGGCGGGCCAGGATGAGCCGGAGCTGGGGACGAGACCGGACGGGGCCCCTGCGGGCTGCGCACCCCCGCCCGCGGCGCCCGGGCAGGGCAGGGTCCGGACACCCCGGGGCGGCTCCGGGACCTCCGCGCCCGATCCGGAGGCGCGGGGGCGGCGGGCCCCAATGCCTGCCCGGCCCTGGCACAGGGCGCCGGCCGGGGCTGGCGGCGGGCCGGGACGTTCCCGCCTCGCCCGGCGCCGGTCCCGGTCCTGCTCCCGACCCGCCACCGCGCCGGGGCTGCGGACCCGCACGGCCCCAGCGGGGCCGCCCCGCACCCGGGCCGCGGAGCCGCGCCACCCACTCGGCTCCGCGGGGCGGCTCCGCCCCTCGGCCCCGCTCACCACGTAGGCGGCGGCGCCGCCGTCCCCGGCGCGGGTCTCGGTCTCGGGAATGGAGAAGTGCATGGCCGGGCCGAGCGCGCCCCCGCTACCCGCCTCCCGCCGCCGCCATCTCGGGCCAGCACTCCCCGCGATGGCGCGGCCGCCAGCACCGCCCGCCCCAGGGCCGCCCCGCTCCGCCCCGCCCGGGGCCGTCGCTCTCCGCCCGCCCCGGGGACGCCCTGCCCTGCGCACCCCGCCCCGAGCGCCCGAGCCGCGCCCCCGCCGCGCCGGGGCTGACGGCGCGGGCTGGCAGGGCCCGCAGCCGGGAGTGTCTTCCAGCGGCACACCCGGGCTGTCCCCCCGCTCCGTGCCCAGTCCCGGCCCTCGCCCCTCGCACCCCACCTTGCCGGAGGGGCTGCAGGACAGAGAGCCCGGCCCCTCCCCGCAGGAGCGGGGGCTGCCCCGCGGTGCCGTGTGAGCTGCGCGGTGCCGAGCCCGTGGAGCCCCTTCCAGGGCACGGAGGGCTCTCCTGCCGCGGGCTGCCCCTCGCACTGGGCTGCATCTCCCGGGGAGCTGGGCACCGACTCCCCTTCCTACCCCGCAGCAGCTGCTCAGCCCACGGCCCCCCCCGCCCCGGCTGATGGCCCCGGTGACGGCGAGAAACCCACGGCGGGCAAGAGCAAAGCAGAGCTGCGAGCAGAACGCCGGGCTAAGCAGGAGGCTGAGCGGGCCCAGAAGCAGGCCAGGAAGGCGGAGCTGAACCAGGCAGCCACGGTGGCCAAGCCCCGGCAGAGCCCCACCGAGCCGCAGTCCAGTAAGGCCGTCACCACCACGGGGACAGAGGGTGGGTGAGCGGGATGGGCAGGTCTGGTGTGGGTGCCGGTGGAGGATGCCCGTGGGATCCATCCATGGTCTGGGTTCTGCCTGTCCCTGCCTTCAGTCTGTCCATGGTCTGGGTTTTGTCTGTCCCTGGGTGCTGCCCTGCCTTCCCTGAATTTGGGGTGCACCAAAGCAGCTTGGCTTCATCCTGGCTGTCCTCGCAGTGGTGAAGCGGCTGCCGGAGCATGTGCAGGTGGATGACCCTGCTGCCCAGAGGAAACTGGCCAAGAAACTGGAGCGGCAGCAGGTAGGAGGAGGGCTGGGTGACAGGCTGCACACCTGGGGCAGCTGTACTGCAGAGGGCCTGGGGGGCTCATGGTGGGACCAGGGCCTGCTCTCTGAAGGCAGAGGGGAGCTTTGGATGCCCTGAGCAAGTGCTGGGTATGACTGGTGGCTCTGGAATGAATAGAGCACTGGGTGAGCCATCACAACACTCGGCTGCAGGTACCTCTGAGGCAGGACTATGGCACCAAGGTCAACCTGTTCTCCCACCTCCACCAGTACAGCAGGAAGAAGCCACTGACGCAGCAGATGAGGTACAAGGCCTCCCCAGCCCAAGTCTCTGGCAATGCTGGGCTCTGCTTTGGCTGGCCTGGCTGCAGAATGGTTCTGGATGGGGGGTGTCATAGTCCTCCTGCATGTGGGATACACCCACATGGAGTGGTTTGGAAGTGGCAGTAGGGGCAGCCCAGTATCTTTCCTGTGGGGAGAGTGCAGGGCCACTAGAGAAGGGGCTGTGGAGTGAGCCTTGCTCCTCAAGTTACTGCCAGCCCCCTTCCTGGGCCATCCCTTGGGTTGTTGGGCTGGGGCTCATAAATGGGTTGAGTGTTTTGGGCTGTAGAGGTGCTGACAGCTCCCTCCCCCTGGTCCCTGCAGCATCCCCTCCACAGTGATCCACCCAGCCGTGGTGCGTCTGGGCCTCCAGTACTCCCAGGGCATCATCAACGGCTCCAATGCCCGCTGCATCGCACTGCTCGAAGTCTTCAAACAGGTACCTGAGCACCTGCCTGGCAGCAGGGGCACTGTGCTGCATGCAGGTGTGTGTTCCTGTACCCTGACTGCTGAGGCTGTATCTGTGGTCAGTCATCATCAGCCTCTTCCTTTGGATCATGCCACAGCAGGGTCCTTTTCTGGCGCTGCCACTGCTGGTTTGAGTCCCTGGAGCAGCCTTTGCCCCTCCAGGCAGTGTGTCAGGCTGTGCAGGACGTGTACCTCGACTGCAGCCCATCAGGCAGGGTGCTTGCATAGCGTGCCCTGAGATCTTACTCCCTTTCTGCTTGTCTCAGCTGATCCGGGATTACTCCACTCCCCCCAATGAGGAGCTGTCACGGGACTTGGTGGCCAAGCTGAAGCCACATATCAGGTGAGGGCTCCCAGTGGCAGAGCAAAGGGACCAAAACTCCATAGAGTGTGGTCATTGTTCACACTTCTGGGTTGGTGTCCGCTCAAACTTTGGCTGACTTTCCTAGGCTTCTGCCTTCCTGCCCACCCTCCCTCTCCCTGTCTTGGCCCTCCAGGCTGCTTTGGAGCTAAGCCCATTTCTTCTTCAGTTTCCTGAACCAGTGCCGGCCACTCTCAGCCAGCATGGGCAATGCCATCAAGTTCCTCAAGAAGGAGATATCATGTCTGCCTGACACCCTGAGGGAGGATGAGGTGAGTGGCTTTGCTGAGTGGCAAGCTCCAGGCCCTGGGTGAAGGAGTTGAGCAGAGATGGGATGCAGAGTCAGACCAGCGCTGCAGTGGAATTGAAGGCTTGTAGGGAAGCTTTTGTAGGGAAGAGGCTGATCTGCACCTGGTTCAAATCAGGGAGCTGCAGAGAGCAACAATGTGTATGATGTCTGTCTCTCCCCAGGCAAAGGAGAAGCTCCAGGACGTGATCGACAAATACCTGCGAGAGAAGATTGTCCTGGCAGCTGAGGCCATCTCAAGGTCTGCCTTTGAGAAGATCAATGACCATGATGTGATACTGGTGTATGGATGGTGAGCACAGAGCACGGGCAGCTGTTCCAGCGGGTAGGAGGAGGGAATGGAGCAGCATGGGAGGCGAGGCTGTGATGGTCCTGCACAGGGCTCAGCACTGCCCTACCTGCTATATCCGGAGTTGGATTCCAAGAGCCCTGGAGTCACAACTCCCTCCGCCCAGGGCACTTACAGAACAGCCAGGGTTGTTCACTGGATTTTAAACAAACTGCAACAAAGTCAAATGTCAGGAAGCAAAAATACGGAAGTTTGCATCCCAAGAATAGAGGTGGGGAAAAGAACCAGAGGTTGCTGCAGCAAGAGTCCAGGTATGCTATCTATGCTGGGCAGAGGAAGGAGCAGGGACAGGAAACCAGTGCAGGCCTGGAGTGTTGTGAGAGGGAAGCTGGGAGAGGGTGTGGAGTGGCAGAGTCCCTTGTGCTGGTCACAGACAGGGAGGTCAGGGCTGCTCCCAGGGAGGGCTCAGACATCTTTCCCAGGGGTGCTTCCTTATGCAAAGACAGGGAGATGGGTCCCAAGAGCCACCGTGGCAGGAGGGGTGTGGAAGGGGCAGCACCCCTGAGGATGAGGGGGATAGTGGTGTGGAGGGAGGGGCAGCTGCTGACGGCGCCCATCAGCTCCTCGCTGGTTAACCGGACGCTGTGCGACGCCCACGCCAAGAAGGGCCGCGCGTTCCGCGTGATCGTGGTGGACAGCCGGCCGCGCCTGGAGGGCCGGGAGACGCTGCGCCGCCTGGTCCGCAGGGGCATCCACTGCACCTACGTCATGATCAACGCCATCTCCTACGTGCTGCCGGAGGTGAGGGGCTGTGCCGAGGCCAGGGAGGTGCAGTGTCACCCGAGGTGCTGACAGCTCCCCGTGCTTCCCTGGCAGGTGTCCAAGGTGCTGCTGGGCGCCCACGCGCTCCTGGCCAACGGCTCTGTCATGTCCCGTGTGGGCACCTCGCAGATCGCCCTGGTCTCCAAGGCCTACAACGTGCCAGTCCTGGTCTGCTGCGAGACCTACAAGTTCTGCGAGCGGGTGCAGACGGATTCTTTTGTCTCCAACGAGCTGGGTACGGCTTCTGTCCCTCTCCTACCTGCTCTTCTCTCCCAGTCCCTGCTGTGAACCATGACAGGCTGCTCTGCCCTGCCCTGCTCTGCCCTGCCATCCCTCTTGCTGGGCAAGGGGCCACCACTTGCAGGCAGGGGCACCTGGCAGGTAGTGGTGGTGTGTGCTGCTCCAGGGGCAGGGTGGAGAGGTGTTGTCCCTCCTCCTGATCCTTATGGCTTCTCCGCTCTCTGCAGATGACCCTGATGACCTGATTGTGCTCCGGAAAGGCCAGGCCCAGCTTGGGGGCTGGGCAGAGAACAAGTCCCTACGCCTTCTTAACCTGGTCTATGATGTGACTCCCCCAGACCTGGTGGATTTGGTCATCACAGACTTGGGCATGATCCCCTGCACCTCAGTGCCTGTGGTCCTACGTGTTAAGAATGTGGATCAGTAATCGGGGCAGCTGCATGGACACTAATAAACCAGGCCCCCAGTACTCTGTGTGTGCCATCTGTGGTGCGGCTGAGCCCTGGCACCCATGTCATCCATGTCACCAGAGGCACAGCTCTGCACCTTCCTTGGGGCCTCTCCTCCCACGTCATGCTGCAGCACAGACGGGTCTTCCCTGTCCCTGTGCCCCTCCTCCGGGGAAACGATGGCAGTGTGGTCATGGCCCCTGGCTTACAGTCCCCGGAGATTTGGTGATACTCGGGCTGTGCCTCTGGCAGACGCTGTGCCGGGCTGCTGGGGAGAGCCCGGGTCCGTCTGCCCTGACCATGGCCCCAGCCCCGGAGGGAGCCCTTCCCCCGGGAGGTCGCCGGTCGGCGGCTGGTGCCGGGGCGGAGAGGCCGAGGGGAAGCGCGGCCGGCGGTGCCCGCGGCCCGAGCGGGGCCGACGCAGGGCTCCGGGGCCGGCGGGGGCGGGGCCTGTCGCTGGGGGCGGGGTCATGCAAATCAGCTCCACCGCGCGGCGTGCCGGGCGCAGGCGCTGCTGTCCGCGGGCAGGGCCGTGCGGGAGTCGCAAACTCGCACTGACTGCACCGGGAAGAAACTAAACTCAGGCAGGTCCCGGGAGGGACGGATGGGGGGCCGTCAAATTCCCGCTCTCTGGAAGTCCGGCTGAGCTCACAGACTGGGCCGGGTGAGACCCAGGCACTCACTGCTCACCGAGCGGGAGCGGCGTCTCTTCGCCTTTTTCCCAGCGACAACTTGTTCCTCCGGAGTGTTTTTATGCTCCTGCAGGCTATTCTCGAGCTGAGCACCGAGAGCACGACCGGACTGCCCTCGCTGCTTTCCCGTCCTGCCGGAGAATCCCAGACCCCTCCCGGATCGCCTCCTGCACCCGCGGCCCCCGATCCCACGGCTGCCGTGTCCCTCGGCCCGTGCTCGGTGCAGGGCCGGGCAGTGCGCTGTGCTCTCGTTACAGGGCGAGCAGTGCCCGCGGCCACGTTAGCGCGGGGAGCGAGCTCTGCTCGAGTTATTACAGAGGAGAAAAGGAATAAAACGCTTGCAGGACCGCTCCGACCTGCAGGGGCGGAGCCTCGACACCAGCAACTGGGGCGTGTCTATGCAAATGAGACAGCGCCGCGCGGCATGCCGGGATTAAATACACCCCGCTCTCCCCGCTGCCCTCGCGCGTCCGCGGGCGCTGCGCGGGCCGGACCGGGCGGAACCGGCGCAGATTTTATGGGCCCGGGCGGGTGCGGGGCTGGTGGGGCCGGGCGGCGGTAGGCGTACGTTGTGGAGATGTGCAGCAGGCAGGGTGCGGGGGCGGTGGGGTGTTGAGTTCATACTTACCTGGCAGGGGAGACACCATGATCAGGCAGGTGGTTTTCCCAGGGCGAGGCTCATCCCTTGCACTCCGGGTGTGCTGACCCCTGCGATTTCCCCAAATGCGGGAAACTCGACTGCATAATTTGTGGTAGTGGGGGACTGCGTTCGCGCTCTCCCCTGATTTTACTGTCTAAAGAAAGGTGAAGCTATTGCGGTTGACTAGTGACGACAGCTGGCTTCAGTTCTTGTACGTTTAATCCTATTCCTCTTGGGATCTCAGCAGAGCTCGCTCCCCGCGCTAACGTGGCCGCGGGCACTGCTCGCCCTGTAACGAGAGCACAGCGCACTGCCCGGCCCTGCACCGAGCACGGGCCGAGGGACACGGCAGCCGTGGGATCGGGGGCCGCGGGTGCAGGAGGCGATCCGGGAGGGGTCTGGGATTCTCCGGCAGGACGGGAAAGCAGCGAGGGCAGTCCGGTCGTGCTCTCGGTGCTCAGCTCGAGAATAGCCGGGGGTTCAGGGGAGTCCCAGGCCCTCTCTCCGAAAAGGCGCTGCCGGTGCCCGGGACACGTATCCCGATTCCCTGCAGGAATTGGCCGGCGGATCCCTAAAGGGGCCTCTGGACTGCTGCCTTTGGAGCCGGGATGGTCCCGGCCTGTCCCAGCCGTGTCTGCAGGAGCAGGGAAACGCCCGGGGTAACGAGTCCTGGCCGGGGAAGGGGCGAGGAGATGCCGGTGCCGCCCGGTGAGCGCTGCCTGGGTCACACCCGGCCGAGCCCGAGGCCGCCTGTGCAGGCAGAGACACGGCAGCGACGGGCCCGGGAGGGCAGAGCGGAACGGCCCGAGCGCAGAAAGATGCCTTTGTGACTGCGCCCGCAGAAGATACACGGGAGATGAGCACAGAGGCTACTCCGCCAGAGTTCGAATTTAACCAGCGCCGTACTAAGCTAAGTTTCGTCGTCAACTTTTCTTTGACAGTAAGATCAGGGGAGAGCGCGAACGCAGTCCCCCACTACCACAAATTATGCAGTCGAGTTTCCCGCATTTGGGGAAATCGCGTGCAATGGCTTTGCTGGGCTCCAGATGAGGCCACCAGGATGGCACCGACAAGGTCCGCGCAAAGGGCCTTCCCAGCCCGGCAGCCCGCAGCGCCGCGGGGCTCTGGGTGAGGGCAGCAGCACAGCAAGAGCAGATGCCCGTGGAGGGGATGCCCATGGGGACACGGTGCCACGGAAGTGCCCATGCACCCTCCCGGGGGAAGCAAGAGGCCGTTAAACACCAGCGTGCATTTCACCCAGAGCCACCAGCTGCCATGGCCACACAGCGCCCTGTGCACCCAAAGCCAGCACAATGCCCCAGTTCCTGTCGCTGCTGGCTGGGGTCTCAGGGATATTCTGGCTTCTCGTGGGCTGGGGGTCCCTGTGTAAGACAGTGGCACGTGCTGTCCATCTGCACAGCAAAGGAGGAGAATAGAAATGCTTGGAAGACCTGGGGCAAAGCTTTTGGACGGACAGCAATGGCTTCTGAGCATGGAGGGTGAATGAGGAACCTCCTGGGGCTGCATCAGGGTCTTGTCACCGTGGTGCTTGTGTCTATGAGGGTTCAGCCAATCCAGCCTGGAAACAAGGCTTGGATGGGCAGGCAGGGGTCAGAGGAACAATCTTGAGTGCGGGAGGGGATGGGGAGGAAGAGCAGAGGAGGTGGGAGGGCTTTGGCTGGAGACTGTCAGTCGTTGCACAGCCCACCCCCAAGCAGGCAAGTAGGGGCAATGGGCGACCCAGGACGCGGTGATGAGGGACCCTGAGCTCCCGGGCACCGCGGTGCCGCAGCTCCTGCGGAGGGAGCAAGGTGGGGCGGGTCGCCCCCCCTCAGCAGTGACGTGCCAACGGCCAGCGAACACACCACCGGCCTTGCCACCCCCGCAGCTTCGGGACAGCACATGGACCGGCCCGGGGCGGCAGCGCTCGGGGGAACTCGGCAAACGAGGGACGAGCCCCGGGAAGGAGAGGCAGCGCTGGAGCCGCCCGGGTGACCCGGCCACGGGCACAGAGAGCGCGCAGTCCCGGCACGAGCGGGAGGCGACCCGGCAGCTCCGGCCGCCGCCGGCAGAAGCGCCCGGGGCCGGCAGCGGCGCCACTGCGGCTGGGGGCGTGTCTATGCAAATGAGACAGCGCCGCGCGGCATGCCGGGATTAAATACACCCCGCTCTCCCCGCTGAACCGGGTCGCGGCGCTGCGCAGGGCCCGGAACCGGGCGCAGATTTTATGGGCCCGGGCGGGTGCGGGGCTGGTGGGGCCGGGCGGCGGTGGGCGTGTGTTGTGGAGATGTGCAGCAGGCAGGGTACGGGGGCGGTGGGGTGTTGAGTTCATACTTACCTGGCAGGGGAGACACCATGATCAGGCAGGTGGTTTTCCCAGGGCGAGGCTCATCCCTTGCACTCCGGGTGTGCTGACCCCTGCGATTTCCCCAAATGCGGGAAACTCGACTGCATAATTTGTGGTAGTGGGGGACTGCGTTCGCGCTCTCCCCTGGTTTCTGTGTCGAACAACAGACCCAATAAACATCCGCTGAAGAGATGTTGGACCCTGCTCTTACTGCCATTCTCTCTGTTTATCTTATTCTCGTTCGGGACCAGCTATTGCGAGTCAGGTCCCCGCTCTCCCGGTCGACGCTGGCGGACGGTCTCAGCTCACCCAGAATCCGGTGCCCGCCTGTTTCAGCATCTCCGGCCGCGCCCCGTGAATCGCGGGTCCGGTCCCGCCCCGTGCTGTCCCGCGGGCCCGCTCTGGCTCTGCGTAGCCCCGCGCAGCCCCTCGCCCCGTGCCCCAGGTGCCGCCGCCCCGCCCGGGGCGGTGCCGGCGCGGGCCCGCCCCGGATCCTCCCGCCGCCGCCTCACCCCCCGCGCGCTCCCCGCTCGGCCACCGCCGCGGAGCCGCCGGAGCGCACGTGGCGCCGCCATGGCCCGGCTGGTGCTGCAGGACGGGTCGGTGCTGCCCGGCCGCCCCTTCGGGGCCGTCGGCGCCGCAGCCGCGGGGGAAGTGGGTGAGTGCGACCGGGGCCGGGCCGGGCCGGGATGCCGTGGGGCGGCCCGCGAAGGAGAGGGAGGGAACGGGGGATGCGGCCCGGCCCGGGGGCTCCCTCAACTCGGCCCCCCTCTGGGGCGCGGGCTGGGGTCGGGGCTGGGCTGCCCCCATCACCCCCATCCCGATCCTCGGCAGTGTTCCAGACTGGCATGGTGGGGTACCCCGAGGCTCTCACCGACCCCTCCTACAAGGCGCAGATCCTGGTGCTCACCTACCCGCTGGTCGGTAACTACGGAGTGCCCCGGGACGAGCCCGACGCCTTCGGCCTCAGCAGGGTGAGCCGGGCCGGAGGGGCTGCGGGCCGTGCCCGGTGTCGCGGTGGCGAGCGGCAGCTCGGGCGCTGCAGGGTGTGCCGGGGCCGCACGGGTGGCACGAGGTGCCGGTGCTGGGTGGCACACGGTGCCAGGAGGAGGTTTGGCTCCAGCATGCTGTGACACGGGGCTGGGGCTGGGCAGGGGGACACCCCAGCGCGCTGGGATCGGGGTGCCCCCGCGGCACGGCGGTGCGGGGCCGTGCGTTTGCTCACCGGGGCTCTGTCGCTGGGTGGGAGCCTCGACCCGCTGTGACAGGGCAGGGCTGGGGCTGGGCAGAGGGGCTGCTCGGGGCCCAGCCCCCTCCCAGCCCCTTGGCCTCCGCGCTGCCCATCCCGGGGCAGAGTCCAGCCCTGCTGTGGCCGTGCTGTGCCGGGCCCCTCGCCGCCCCGGGGTCCCGCTGCTAGCAGCCCTCTGCGGGGCTGTGCTGCGTGGGGCTGTGCTGTGAGCTGTGCTAACAGGACCCAGCGCCCTGCCCCGTGGGACAGGACGTGCCGGCGTGTCTCACTGGCTGCAGCCGGCGGCAGTGCTGCTTTCCCGCCGGCGTGGGTTGTGCTGCAGCTGTGCCAAGCTGAGGGGTCCTGTGGTGTGGCTACAGCCACGGGGCACCAGTTGTGGTATCTGGTGCAGGGGTTCTTTCTGACCCCCAGGTGCTCTATGGCACCTAACTCTCAGGTGCTCTATAGGTTCCTACTCTGAGCCCTTAGGCTCTTGCTTGTCGGGTAATTCTCTAATAAGCAAAGCAGCTAATAGTTAAAAGGTTATTTATTACAAAGCACATCTTGTTACAAAGCACATCAGTCTCAACAGGCAATAGCAAAAGCAATGGCAAGCAGTGGCAAAAGCAGCAGCAATAAGCAAATGGCTAGAAGGCAGGATGGCTAAAGCAAGTGGCTAGAAGCTGAATAGCTAAAAGCAACAACTCTCGTAATACATACTGTTAGAGAGACCCCTAACTCACTGACTCCAACACTGGCACGGGCCATGTTGGCACGTGGGCAGTGGGCTGCAGGCCAGCAGCACTGTGGGGGCCTGGAGACAGCCCCATCCTGGGGCTCCCTGATCCAGGGGCTTTGCTGGACTAAGGCTCAGCGTTGCCATGATAGGTGTGGGACAAGCTGGGGCGAGTGACAGCCCAGCACTGGGGGGGCTGGTGCTGTGCTGTGGAAATGGTGTCTGTGTTCCATGGGATTTCTTCTGGGGTGGTGACACTCTGCCTTGCCCTGCCCACCCTCTGTCCCCCCAGTGGTTTGAATCCAGCAAGATCCATGTGGCCGGGCTGGTGGTGGGCGAGTGCTCAGAGACCCCCAGCCACTGGAGCGCAGCGCAGTCCCTGGACCAGTGGCTGAAGGAGCAGAACATCCCTGGGCTGCAAGGTGGGGCTGGAGACACAGAGTAGGGTGGGGGGTGAGGCTGTGGGTCTGCAGGTTCTGAAACCAGACCCGTCTCTGTTGAAATTTGCCCCCTGAGGTTTGACCCTCTGTTGGCATTTGGGGGTGATGCTGCTGCCGGGGCACAGGGCCCTGCTGGGGTGGGCTGGGACGCCGGGATTGTGTCTCACAGCCACTTGCAGGGGTGGACACCCGGGCGCTGACAAAGAAGATCCGCGAGAAGGGGACGCTGCTGGGGAAGCTGGTGCCAGATGGGACCCCCGAGGAGAGCCTCTCCTTTGAGGACCCCAACACGAAGCACCTGGTGCAGGAGGTGTCGCTGAAGGTGGGTGGGGGGTTCTGAGCGGGCTGGGGGCAGGGGGGCTGTGGAGCCCCTCACTGCCGGGGCTGGCCCCAGCAGCAGGTGGGGGATCCACTCCCCTTCCCACAGGTGCCACAGGTGTTCAACCCGGGCGGGTCACTGCGAGTCACCGCCCTCGACTGCGGCCTGAAGAACAACCAAATACGGTGCCTGTGCAAGCGGGGGGCCACTGTCACCGTGGTGCCCTGGGACCACCCGCTGGACCCTGCGGGTGAGATGGCAGTGGCTGGGGGCAGTGGGGTCTGGCATAGGGGCTGTCTGCATGGCTGGTGCTGGGGACAGCAGGCACCTGTGTCCTGCTCAGTGCTGTGAGGTGAGGAGCCTTGGTGTCATCATTCCTGGGGGCTCTGGGGATCAGTGCGGCCCCACAGGAGCAGGGCCATGGGATCAGGATGCCTTGCTGTGATTGGCATGGGGGATTCTGGACTGTGGTTTTGGTGTGCCTCGGGGTGGGGGCTGCCATGGGGGACTGGCAGGGCCTTGCTGCCGCTTGAATGGGTGTTGTGGGTTCAGAATAGCTTGGTTGCAGCTCTGCTGGGGTGTCAGGGGAGCTGCAGGCTCAGGGTGCTTATCTGCTGGTAGCCAGGAGTGCCCGCTGTGAGCCTTGAGTTGGGACCTTGGGGGCTGGGGGCCCCACTCTGACCCTGCTGCTCTCTTGACACAGACTTTGACGGGCTGTTCATCAGCAATGGCCCTGGGGACCCACAGCTCTGCCAGGAGACAGTGTCCAACCTGTGCCGGGTGCTGGATGCCCCCCAGCCCAAGCCCATTTTTGGGATCTGCCTCGGACACCAGCTGCTCGCCCTGGCCCTCGGTGCCCGTACCTACAAGATGAAGTGAGTGGGGGTCCAGAGTCATCCCGGGGTCGGGGCTGCCGGGGCTCCTGACCCCCATCCCACCCCCCAGGTACGGGAACCGTGGGCACAACCAGCCGTGTGTGCACGAGGACTCGCGGCGCTGCTTCCTGACGGCGCAGAACCACGGCTTCGCGGTGGCGGCGGGCAGCCTCCCGCCCGGCTGGCTGCCGCTCTTCACCAACGCCAACGACGGCTCCAACGAGGGGCTCGTGCACCAGCACCAGCCCTTCTTCAGGTGCGTGCGGGGCCGCAGCAGGGGCTGGGGGGCGGCAGGTTGTGGGGGCGTGCCCTCCCTGACCCCCTCTGCAGTGTGCAGTTTCACCCCGAGCACTGCGCTGGCCCCACGGACCTGGAGGGGCTCTTCGATGTCTTCGTGGAGGTGGCGCGGGACCTGCGGGACGGGCACGGCAGCGCCCGCACAGGTGGGTGTGGGGGACAGCCCATGGCGTGGCCAGGGGCTGTGCCTGGGGGCGCCCCGTGCCCAGCGTGCCACTCCCCCCAGTGCGGCAGCGCCTGCAGGAGTGGCTGAGCTACACCAAGGCACCGGCGGGGGACTCGGACACGGCCCGGCCCCGCAAGGTGCTGATCCTGGGCTCTGGCGGCCTCTCCATCGGGCAGGCAGGAGAGTTCGACTACTCAGGCTCACAGGTGAGTGCCCACCCCAGGGCACAGGGGGCGGTAGGGGCCACGGGGACGGCAGGGGATGGCCACCAACCGTGACCCCTGTGCTCCCCACAAGGCCATCAAAGCACTGAAGGAGGAGAACATCCAGACAGTGCTGATCAACCCCAACATTGCCACGGTCCAGACCTCCAAGGGGCTGGCAGACAAGGTGTACTTCCTGCCCATCACCCCTGAGTACGTCACCCAGGTGAGCACCAGGGATGCTGGCTGGGACTGGGCAGTTTGGGAGTGCAGGGATGGTAGAATTTGGAAATGAGTGTGGGGCTGGAGGATGGCCTAGAGTCCGGTGCATTTAGGGCTGGAAGGGACTTGGGGGACAGCCCAGGTGAAGAGGTGTCACCGCCTGGGGTGTCCCATTGTGCTTGGGACACCTCAGGGGGACATGCAGGTGGTCTGAGACCCAGGTTTTTCCCAAAGCTGTCGATGAGAGACTGCAGGAGGCGATTTTCCAGAGGTTTCAAGGTTGTTTATTGTTCCTTATCTCAGGAATGTCTTGCCCGGCCAACAGCGATCTGTTCAGCTGGGCATCCAGGCGGAATCCACCGACAGGGGCAGGACTTACCTTTTATACTCTAAAATACATACTAGATATTTATAATAACTTTCCAATACAATACAATCTTGTTACACTGTCCAGCTTTGTCCCCATCCAGTCTGAAAATGCCAGCATGTCATCCAGCATGGATGGCATGGAGAAGAAGGAGGAAGAGATATACCATGCCCCAAATCCTCCATGTTGGCCACGAGTCTCTTATCACAAACATCCTCAGAAATCTATTTATCTACATTCTAACAGTCTAATTTACACTTTACTAATTTTTCTGGCTTGCTTCTCTTCCCTCTGTGTTGGTAATTTCTCCCAAGGGGTTGAATTCAGCCCCTGAGACACCTGGGTCTCATTCGGGGGTCTTTGAGACCCTCGCCAGGGGGGTTTTGAGACCCTCAGGGAAGCCAGGAGAACACCCTGGACTCCCACTAAGAGGCAGCTGGAAAACCCAGGATCCTCCGTGGTTTCTGTCCCACCACCCCGTGCCCCCAGGTGATCCGGAACGAGCGGCCTGACGGGATCCTGCTGACCTTCGGGGGGCAGACTGCCCTCAACTGTGGCGTGGAGCTGACCAAGGCGGGCGTCCTGGAGCGGTACCACGTGCGGGTGCTGGGCACCCCCGTGGCCTCCATTGAGATGACAGAGGACCGCAAGGTCTTCGTGGAGAAGATGGAGGAGATTGGGGAGCACGTGGCTCCCAGCGAGGCTGCTGCCTCCCTGGAGCAGGTCTGGGGTGGTCTGGGGGGTGTGGGGCAGGGCAGGGTCCTGTCCTTCCTGCTGACACCATGACCCCATTGCTCCCTGCAGGCACAGGCTGCAGCTGAGCGCTTGGGGTACCCGGTGCTGGTGCGCTCTGCCTACGCCCTCGGCGGGCTGGGATCCGGCTTCGCCAACAACCGGGAGGAGCTGGTGGCTCTGGTGAGCCAGGCCTTCACCCACACCTCCCAGGTGCTGGTGGACAAGTCCCTGAAAGGCTGGAAGGAGATTGAGTACGAGGTGGTGCGAGATGCCTACAACAACTGCATCACGGTACGGAGGGAGGGAGGCTCTAGGCTGCTGCAGAGGGACAGGGCTGGGGCTGGGGCTGGGGGCTGGCACTGCCCCTTGTCCCCAGGGAGGGCTCCCCAGTGCCCCCCATGGTGCTGGCACAGCTGCTGTGTGCCACTGGGAGCTGCACCGTGTGCACCAGAGCTCTGCACCCTGTGCTGGGGTGTTCACCCCAGCTGTCCACCCAGCAGAACAGCCTGTGTATTCCAGTCCTGACTGGGCAGGGCAGGATGTGTTGGGAGCTGGGAGGAACCCAGCACAGACAGCAGTGGGGCAGTGGGGGAACCCCAAGCTTGCAGTGACCCCCCCCCCACTGCCAGGTGTGCAACATGGAGAACCTGGACCCGCTGGGGATCCACACGGGCGAGTCCATTGTGGTGGCACCGAGTCAGACCCTCAATGACACCGAGTACTTCATGCTGAGGCGCACGGCCATCAAGGTGGTGCAGCACCTGGGCGTCGTGGGCGAGTGCAACGTCCAGTTTGCCCTGAACCCCGAGTCAGAGCAGGTACCTGCAGCTCCCTGTGGGTTCTGGCTCCCGCTCCTGATCCCCTGCCAGCCCTGCCCTGTGGGGTCTGGGTCCTGCCCTGTGCTGTGCCTCGAGGCTGTGCCACAGCAGCCCCCTGTGCTGCAGCACCTCGGGGACACCGTGGGCGTGGCCGTGTCACCGGCCTGTCCATGGCACCCCCTGACCCTGCCCTCCTGCTGCCCTCAGTACTACATCATCGAGATGAACGCCCGGCTCTCCCGCAGCTCGGCCCTGGCCAGCAAGGCCACTGGTTACCCACTAGCCTACGTGGCTGCCAAACTTGCTCTGGGCATCCCCCTGCCCCTCCTCAGGTAAGGCTGCCACCACAGCACGGGACAAGTGCTGCCCTGGTGGGTCGGCCCCAGCTGCTGACTCTGTCACCTCCTCAGGAACTCTGTCACCAACTCCACCACGGCCAGCTTTGAGCCCAGCCTGGACTACTGCGTGGTGAAGATCCCGCGCTGGGACCTCAGCAAGTTCCTGCGCGTCAGCACCAAGATCGGCAGCTCCATGAAGAGCGTGGGTGAGCGCAGGGGCAGCGCTGCTGGGGCACCCGGCGGGCAGGGACCCCCTGCTCACCCCTCCTCCTGCAGGGGAGGTCATGGCCATCGGGAGGAACTTTGAGGAGGCATTCCAGAAGGCTCTGAGGATGGTGGACGAGAACTGCGTGGGCTTTGATCACACCTTGAAGCCGGCCTCAGACATGGTGAGCGCTGGGGTCTGGGTGCCTGTGCTGGCTGTGCCATCCTGGGGGAGAGGTGGCCACCTGCCTCCCTCGGCCACGCTCAACCCCTGGCCTGGCAGGAGCTGGAGACGCCAACGGACAAGCGGATCTTCGTGCTGGCGGCGGCGCTGGAGGCCGGCTACTCCATCGAGCGGCTGTATGAGCTGACCAAGATTGACCGCTGGTTCCTGCACAAGATGAAGAACATCACGGACCACACGGCGCTGCTGGAGTCGTTCCGCGGCGGGCAGGGCCCCATGCCGCCCGCCGTGCTGCGGCGCGCCAAGCAGCTCGGCTTCTCCGACAAGCAGGTGGCCCTGGCCGTGCTCAGGTGAGTTGGGGATCATTCCATAGCCCCCAAGAAAGGCCCCTGGGACTTAGTGCCCTGAGACAAAGAAACCTCTCAAATGCACCCCCCTTTATCAAAACCTCTGTTATCTATTAGGATTTCTATTGGTCTTTAAGGTTGTTTGGTGATTGGTTTTTTCTTACTTAGAATTTTAAAGTAATTGGATAGCTTTTTAACTTGTAGTTTTATTGGTTAGAAATTCAATCCTTTTGAAAGCTATTAAAACCCTTTGCTATACTATGTAATGGGATTTTGCTAGTGGAACCCCTTCGGAGAATTAAACTACCTTCGGAACCTCTGCAGCGAAGTCTCAGAGTTTTCTTAGCTCCTTTGTGGCTGTCCTGCGTCGAGGACTTTCGGAGCTACCTGGACTCATAGCAGTCTGAAGCTAGAAACCCCCGCTAGCTTTGGCAGTTACAGTGAGGTGGGGAGGGCACGGGGGACAGCCCTGTTCTGCTCCCCGCCTCCATCCTGGCGCTCACCCCGCTCTCTGCAGCACCGAGCTGGCCGTGCGCAAGATGCGGCACGACCTCAACATTCTGCCGGTGGTGAAGCAGATCGACACTGTGGCAGCAGAGTGGCCAGCCCAGACCAACTACCTGTACCTGACCTACAACGGTTCTGAGCACGACCTGGCCTTCCGTGAGCCCCACGTCATGGTCATCGGCTCCGGCGTCTACCGCATCGGCAGCAGCGTCGAGTTTGACTGGTGTGCTGTGGGCTGCATCCAGGAGCTCCGCAAGGTCAGAGGGGCCCCAGCACCCTGTGCAGCCAGGGGTGGCTGTCCCTGATCAGAGGGCGAGGCTGCCTGGGGCTCTGGGCTCACCTTGTCCCACCCCCCCAATAGATGGGCTTCAAGACAATCATGGTGAACTACAACCCTGAGACGGTGAGCACCGATTACGACATGTGCGATCGCCTCTACTTCGACGAGATTTCCTTTGAGGTGAGGGAGCTGGGGGCTGGCAGCTGTGGGGTGGGTGAGGGCTGCCACGGCTCTGTCCCAGCCCTCCCCCTGCCCTGCACGGTGCTGCAGGTGGTGATGGACATCTACGAGCTGGAGAACCCCGAGGGAGTGATCCTGTCCATGGGCGGGCAGCTGCCCAACAACATCGCCATGGCGCTGCACCGGCAGCAGTGCCGCATCCTGGGCACCTCCCCGGAGGCCATCGACTCGGCCGAGAACCGCTTCAAGTTCTCGCGCCTGCTGGACCACATCGGCATCAGCCAGCCCCTCTGGAAGGAGCTCTCCGACATGGAGGTGGGGCCCTGCGGCGGGACAGGGCTGCCTCGGCGTGGCTCTCGTGTGGAGGCTGAGGTTCTGTCTCTCCCACAGTCAGCCAAGCAGTTCTGCTGCAAGGTGGGCTACCCGTGCGTCGTGCGCCCTTCCTACGTGCTGAGCGGCGCTGCCATGAACGTGGCGTACTCGGACAGCGACCTGGAGAAGTTCCTGAGCAACGCCGTGGCTGTGTCCAAGGAGCATCCTGTTGTCATTTCCAAGTTCATCCAGGAGGCCAAGGTCCATGCACAGCCCCGGGATGCCCCCTGAGAGCCCCAGCCCGCATGCCAGGGACGGGCTGTGACCATGTTCCCGCTCACAGGAGATTGATGTGGACGCGGTGGCCTCTGATGGCGTGGTGGTGGCCATCGCCATCTCGGAGCACGTGGAGAACGCTGGGGTGCACTCAGGGGATGCCACACTGGTGACCCCCCCCCAGGACATCACCCCCAAGACACTGGAGCGCATCAAGGCCATTGTCCACGCCATTGGGCTGGAGCTGCAGGTCACAGGGCCCTTCAACCTGCAGCTCATCGCCAAGGTACCTGGGACTGGGGACTGCCTGGTGCCAGGGGAGGGCACCCCACGTCCCCAGCCCTCCTGGGACTGGGGACTGCCTGGTGCCAGGGGAGGGCACCCCACGTCCCCAGCCCTGCCTCATTCTGTCCCCTCTCGCCTAGGATGACCAGCTGAAGGTGATAGAGTGCAATGTTCGTGTGTCCCGCTCCTTCCCCTTTGTCTCCAAGACCCTGGGTGTGGACTTGGTGGCTCTGGCCAGCCAGGTGATCATGGGTGAGGATGTGAAGCCCGTGGGGCTGATGACAGGCACGGGCATCGTTGGTGTCAAGGTGAGTGGAGGCCATGGGGCCAGGCGGGGGCACAGGGCCAGGCAGCCCCTGAGTGTCCCCTTGCCCCAGGTGCCCCAGTTCTCCTTCTCACGCCTGGCGGGCGCTGATGTGGTGCTGGGTGTGGAGATGACCAGCACGGGCGAGGTTGCCTGCTTTGGGGAGAACCGCTGCGAGGCATACCTGAAGGCCATGCTCAGCACCGGCTTCAAGATCCCTAAGAAGAACATTCTGCTGACCATCGGCAGCTACAAGGTACAGGGTAAGAGTGCTGGGAGGCTGGGGCTCCCTCTCTGCCCTCTGACCGGCCCCTGGTTCGTTTCAGAACAAGAGTGAGCTGCTGCCCACTGTGCGGAGGCTGGAGAAGCTCGGCTACAACCTGTATGCCAGCCTTGGCACTGCTGACTTCTACACTGAGCACGGCATCAAGGTCAGGGCTGGGGGCCTTTGGGGATGGGGGCTGTCAGGGCTGGGAGCCTGCAGGGCTGGGGGCTATCAGGGCTAGGGGCTATCAGGGCTGGGGGCTATCAGGGCTGGGGCTATCAGAGCTAGGGGCTATCAGGGCTTGGGCAATCAGTGGGCAATCAGGGCCAGGGGCTGTCAGGGCTGGGGCTATCAGGGCTGGGGGCTATCAGGGCTGGGGGCTATCAGGGCTTGGGCAATCAGGGCTGGGGGCTATCAGGGCTGGGTCCTGCAGGGCTGGGCTCACTCCCAGGGCAGTGCAGGGTCCTGGCCCTGACGGGGTCACTGCCTGCAGGTGAAGGCTGTGGACTGGCACTTCGAGGAGGCAGACAGCAGCGAGCCTGGTGCCCGGGAGACCCAGCGCAGCATCCTGGACTACCTGGCTGAGAACCACTTTGAGATGGTCATCAACCTGTCCATGCGCAGCTCGGGCAGCCGCCGGCTCTCCTCCTTCGTCACCAAGGGCTACCGCACCCGGCGCCTGGCTGTCGACTACTCTGTGCCCCTCATCATCGACATCAAGTGCACAAAGCTCTTCGTAGAGGTGTGCTGGGGCACCTGGGGACTAGGTGCAAGTAAAGGGAGCGAAGGAGGGTTGTACAAGTGCAGTTGTGGGTGCTGTGGGGCAGGCACTGTGTGTGGGTGTCACTGTGCAGGGGTTGTTTTTGGGGTGCTGCTCGGACAGGCATCATCACCCTGGCCCTGCTCCTGACCTAGGCTGCTGTTTCTGCAGGCACTGAGCCAGATTGGGGCAGCCCCCCCACTGAAGGTGCATGTGGACTGCATGACATCCCAGAAACTCATCCGTCTGCCAGGTGAGTGTTCAGTGGCCCCGGCGGGCCAGCACAGAAGCAGGACAGGGCTGGGAGCCGGGCTGGGCACATCTGCAGGCACTGTAGGGCAAGATGTTTCCATGCTGCACTGCTGGGATGGCCCTTGTCCCTCAAACCCCTTGTGGCCAGCAGCTGCCAGCGCTGACGCTGACCCTCCCCAGGCCTGATCGACGTCCACGTGCACCTCCGCGAGCCGGGTGGCACCCACAAGGAGGACTTTGCCTCGGGCACGGCAGCCGCCCTGGCTGGGGGTGTCACCATGGTGTGTGCCATGCCCAACACCAGCCCTGCTGTCACCGATGCCGCCTCTTTCGCTTTGGCACAGAAGGTGAGGAGCTGCTGCCAGCCTGCTGCTCACATCCAGCCGCGGTGGACTCGCTGTCCACGTGGCTAGCTGCTGGTGGCAGGGCTGCTCCCACCGCAGCACCCACTGCCTCTTGCCCTGCAGCTGGCTGAGGCTGGGGCCCGCTGCGATTTTGCTCTCTTCCTGGGGGCTTCCGTGGACAACGCCGGCACTCTGGGCCCCCTGGCTGGGGCAGCTGCTGGGCTCAAGATGTACCTGAACGACACCTTCTCCAGCCTGAGGATGGACGACGTGTCGCTGTGGATGGAGGTGAGCGGGAGGGCAGGGCTGGCACGGGGCAGGGCTGGCACAGGACAGCTCTGCCCCCAGCCCGGTGCCCACCAGCCCTGTCCCCGCAGCACCTGGAGCAGTGGCCGCGGCACCTGCCCATCGTGGCACACGCCGAGCGGCAGACGGTGGCCGCCGTGCTGATGGTGGCCCAGCTGTTCCAGCGGCCCGTGCACATCTGCCACGTGGCACGCAGGGAGGAGGTGAGCGGGGCAAGCTCTGGGTTCCAGAGGGGAGCACAGGGCCCTGCAGGCTCCCCACTAACCACGGCCGCCCCAGATCCTCCTCATCAAAGCGGCCAAGCAGAGAGGGATCCCCGTGACGTGCGAGGTGGCCCCGCACCACCTCTTCCTGAGCCAGGACGACCTGGGGCGCCTCGGGCCGGGCCGTGCGGCCGTGCGGCCGGAGCTGGGCACCCGCCAGGACGTGGAGGCGCTCTGGGAGAACATGGACATCATCGACTGCTTCGCCACTGACCACGGTGAGGGGCGTGGGGGGTGGCGGTGCGGCAGGGACAGTGGTGGGGACAGACAGTGACCAGCCCTGTCCTGCAGCACCCCACACGCTGGAGGAGAAGCAGGGCCAGGAGCCACCCCCGGGGTACCCTGGCCTGGAGACGATGCTGCCGCTGCTGCTGACGGCCGTCTCCGAGGGGCGGCTCAGCGTGGAGGACATCGTGCAGCGCCTCTACGAGAACCCTCGCAAGATCTTCGGGCTGCCGCCGCAGGAGGACACCTATGTCGAGGTGTGTCCTAGCCCACCTGCCCCAGATCCAGCCCCCACTCTTCTGCCTCTGACCCACTGTCCTGGCAGGTGGACCTGGAACACGAATGGATCATTCCCAGCAGCACAGTGTTCTCCAAGGCTCGCTGGACACCCTTTGAGGGCATGCAGGTGAAGGGGACAGTGCGGAGAGTAGTCCTGCGTGGGGAGGTTGCCTACATCGATGGGCAGGTAAAGTCCTGGCTCCTTTTCTTCCTGCATTGAGGGCGTCCCCCATCACAGAGGGGGTCCTCCACTGCTGACCCCATTTCCCTGATCCCATCTCTGCCACGGCTGCAGGTGCTGGTGCCCCCTGGCTATGGGCAGGATGTGAAGAAGTGGCCCTCAGGAGCTGCCCTGCTGCCACAGGGGGCCCCTACCAAGGAGACGGTGAAGGTACTGGGGTGTAGTGACCTGGCAGGGGCGTTCCTCTCCGCCCTAGCTCCAGCTCTGTCTCTTGTTCCAGCCCGCTGAGCAGCCCCGGCACGTGGCTGGAGACGCGCTGCGCGGACGAGCCCCCAGCCCGCGCCGGCCCGGCGCCGCCGGCGACTCCTCCCTTCCACCTCCCGCCCCGCATCCACCGCGCCTCCGACCCCGGGCTGCCAGGTAGGGGGCGGCGGGGCCGCTGCGGGGGCCGGGTGTGGCGCGGGGCCGGGCGGCCGCGCTGACGCCAGCCCTTGTGTCCCGTTCAGCGTTCCGGAGGCTGGGAGCCGCGCAGCGCCCGGGCGCCCGAGGCACCGGTAATGTCGGGGGACTCACTAATGGCACTGCCTGCAGCCCATGAGTGCATCCCCTCCCCCAGGTGCCGTGCGGGCCCCGGGCTGCCTGCGCTGCCCACCAGGGCCCCCTCCGGCACCCAGCGCCACAAATGGGCGCTGAGGGCAGGGCACGGCCATGCCGCCCACTCCCCTCCTGCCCCAGCCTGCGTGGCACCTCAGGGACCCCTCACCTTCCACTGTGCTCTGGGGGGTGGCCAGCTAGGAATTGCAGGGCGTGCGGTGAGAGGGTCACAGCACAACGTGGGGCTTGGACTGCCAGAGACAGATGGTCTCTGGTCGACCATCACACTGGCATCAGGCCCATCTTGATTTCACCTGGTGTTGCCAAGTGCCAGGAAGGCTGTGCCACGCTGGGAGGAGAGCAGGGCCCAGGGTGCCACCTCTCCCCACAGCCCCTAACACCACCGCTCCCCTCTCCCACGCAGCCGAGGACGCTCGTGAGAAGGGCATCAGGAAGCCAGCGGAGCTGGGTGAGTGCTTCAGGGCCCCATGGTGGGGATGCAGGGTGCACAGCTGGCAGCTGGGCTCCGCAGGGCACCCCCATGGGCTGACAGGCTACTCTTGGTGCCACAGATTCGGCGGTGGTCCAGGACAGCCACTCCTACCCACTGGGCCCTGTCCCACGCCAGGCGTCCCCTCAGCGTGCCCCCCAGACCTCCCCGCTGCTGCACCCCCTGGTTGGGCAGCACGTCCTCTCCGTGCAGCAGTTCTCCAAGGAGCAGGTGCCCGGCCGGGCGGGCGCGGGGCTGGGGCTGCCCTGGTGCTCCCTGTGTCCCTGCTGAGCCCTGGTGCCTCCTGTGCCACCTGTCCCCGCAGCTGTCCCACCTGTTCAACATCGCACACACCCTGCGCATGCTGGTGCAGAAGGAGCGCAGCCTGGACATCCTCAAGGTGAGCCGTGCACTGCACACATCCCTGTGCCCTGGGCACCCCGAGGGAGCCTGCACAGCCCAGCCTGGGCTCCCCGCGGTGACAGCCCGGCCCTGCAGGGCAAGGTGATGGCCACCATGTTCTACGAGGCGAGCACACGGACCAGCAGCTCCTTTGCAGCGGCCATGAGCCGGCTGGGCGGCTCCGTGCTGTCCTTCTCCGAGGCCACGTCCTCGGTGCAGAAGGGCGAGTCGCTGGCTGACTCCGTGCAGACCATGTGCTGCTACGCTGACGTGCTGGTGCTGCGGCACCCCCAGCCCGGCGCCGTGGAGGTGAGAGGGGCGAGGGGAGCTGCCTCCTGCTCTGCAGGCACTGGGGACTCTGCCCCGAGGGCGGGGATGGTGCCCTGCGCTCTGGGGGCTCTGGGGCAGGGAGTGCTGGGGTTGGGTGCTGTCCTGTGGGGCTGCTGGGCACTGTGTCCTGCCTTGCTGTGTCCAGCTGGCCGCCAGGCACTGCCGCAAGCCGGTGATCAACGCGGGGGACGGCGTGGGGGAGCACCCCACGCAGGCGCTGCTGGACATCTTCACCATCCGCGAGGAGCTGGGCACGGTCAACGGCATGACGGTACGGTGAGGGGCAGGGGCTGGCTGGGCAGGGGCCCTGTGTAGCCCTGAGGGGCCATGGGCAGGCTGGGCTGACGGCTCTCTGCAGATCACCATGGTGGGGGACCTGAAGCACGGGCGCACGGTGCACTCCCTGGCGCGCCTGCTCACCCAGTACCGCGTCAACCTGCGCTACGTCACCCCGCCCGGCCTCCGCATGCCCCCCGACATCACCAGCTTCGTGGCCTCCCGGGGCATCCAGCAGGTGAGGAGCAGCGAGGGGGGCTGCACACACACTCTCTCTGGCCCTGTGCCCTCCCAAAGCTCACGGTGCCGCCGCAGGAGGAGTTTGGGAGCATCGAGGAGGCGCTGCCGGACACGGATGTGCTCTACATGACCCGCATCCAGAAGGAGCGCTTCCAGCAGGCCGAGGAGTACGAGGCTGTGAGTGAGGGGAGCCTGGGTCCTGCTGCCCTCCAGGGGCATGGGGACTGCCCTGCCCCAGCTCAGGCTCTGTGTGTGCCCTCAGTGCTTCGGGCAGTTCATCCTCACACCCCACATCATGACCCGGGCCAAGGAGAGGATGGTGGTGATGCACCCCCTGCCCCGTGTCAACGAGATCAGGTGGGGAGGGGGGCACAGGGGTAGGGCAGGGTACTGGGGGCAGGGCATCTTTGCAGGGAGTACCTGGGCTATGTGGGAGAACAGGGTATGAAATATACAGGGCAGGGCAGACTCGTGGGGCTGCACTCGGGGCTGGGGCTGCGAGGAGTTGGGGGTGTCCTGTTGTTGGGGTGTCCTGGGTGCTGGGGATGTCCTGGGTGTTGGGGGTGTCCTGGGTGTTGGGGGTGCCGGGGTGGGTGTCCTGGGTGCTGGGGGTGTCCTGGGTGCTGGGAGTGTCCTGGGTGCTGGGGATGTCCTGGGTGCTGGGAGTGTCCTGGGTGCTGGGAGTGTCCTGGGTGCTGGGGATGTCCTGGGTGCTGGGAGTGTCCTGGGTGCTGGGGATGTCCTGGGTGCTGGGAGTGTCCTGGGTGCTGGGGGTGTCCTGGGTGTTGGGGGTGCCCGGGGTGCTGGGAGTGTCCTGGGTGCTGGGGGTGTCCTGGGTGCTGGGAGTGTCCGGGGTGCTGGGGGTGCCCGGGGTGTGCAGTGTGCTGGGGGTGCCCGGGAAGGCATGGGGGGTGTCAGTGTTGCTAGGTGTGTTTGGTGTGCTGGGGGTGTCCGGGGTGCTGGGGGTGCCCGGGAAGGCGCAGGGAGTCAGGAGTAGGAGTGCTGCAATGTGCTGGGCAGGGCTGGGGACAGCTCGGAGCGACGGGGGCCGCTGGGTTTGGGGGGACAGGCTCCACTGTGCGGTGGGTCCCGGGGGGTGTCAGAACTGCCACGTGGGTCAGTGGGGGATGCTGAGCGTCCCGGGGGGGCAGTGCAGAGGTCGCGGAGTGAGTCAGGGTCGGGAATCACGGGCGGGTTCGGGGTCTCGGGAGGGTTCGGGTCCCGGATGCGTTCGGGGTCCCGGATGGGTTCGGGGGTCCCGGATGCGTTCGGGGTCCCGGGCGGGTTCGGGGGTCCCGGATGGGTTCGAGGGTCCCGGGCGGCTTTGAGAGTCCCGGCTGGGTTCGGAGTTCCGGGCGTTTTCGTGGGTCCCGGGCGGGTTCCAGGGTCCCGGATGCGTCCGGGGACCCGGGCGGCGGCGGCCGGCGCATGCTGATGACGTCACTTCCGCAGCGTGGAGGTGGACTCGGACCCGCGCGCCGCGTACTTCCGGCAGGCGGAGAACGGGATGTACATGCGGATGGCGCTGCTGGCCACGGTGCTGGGCCGCTACTGACCAATAAACGCTCTGGGTCGCGACACGGCATCGCGCCGCGACACGCGTCACCGCGCTGCGACTCGCGGGGCCATGGCGGCGCTCTGGAGGGCTGCGGGCGGCTGCTGGCGCGGCGGCCCGGGGCGGCGCAGGCGCTCACCGCCGGTAAGGGACCGGACGGGCCCGGCCCCTGCGGCGGCCGCGCCCCGGACCCCGGCCCTGCCCCTGTCCCCGGCGCACGCTGCCCTGCCCGTGCCGCTCGTGGCGCCCGCTCTCCCCGGTGCGCCGATCCGCTCCCTGCACACAGGCACAGCCCCTCGGCCCCGAGCCCCGCTCTGTGGGCACCGGCGCCCCCGCGGCAGGCAGGGCGGGGCCCGGCTGGGGGCTTCCAGTGCCTCAGGGGTCTGTCTGAGGGGGAAAGAGGTGCTGCCATGCCCCAGGCTCAGCAGGGACCCCCGTGTGTCCCCTGGCCCCCTCCCGGCTCAGGAGATCTGTGGCAGGGGTCTGTGCTAGTGGGGACTGTGAGGAAGCGCAGCCCTCACGCCGGGGGCAGCTGTCTTGGGGTCCCCTCTCCCCTGGGAGGGGGGGTGGGTGTTGAGCTGTAGCACTGGAAACTCACAAGGAAGGGCTCGGCTCTTCCATGTTTGCCAGCACTCAGTGGCGAAAGCATAGGGGTGCTGCCTGAGGAGATTGAATCTCCCTAACGGTGCTGCTTGCAGAGCTGTGGGCTGCCTGGTGTTGGCTCCTGGCTCTGCTGCTCCAAGGATTTGCAGCCCTGGGGCACCAGGCAGCTCTGCCCCGCCTCTGCTGCCTCTCCCCAACCCACCTGAGGCTGAGTCTGGGTGGTGGGAGAGCGTGTCCTGCTTGTGCCATGTGTTCTCGGGACTGTGCAGGGAGAGGGCCCCTGCGTGCTCCTTGCTGCCCCTCCTGCTTGGAGCCTCCCTGTCGCACCACTTCACCCCTGCCCTGCTGCTCCCGCCGGCCCAGGATGCTGGGAAAGCACAACCCCGGGGTCTGGGGGTGCCCTGCTGGGCCGGGGGCTCCCCTCGCTGTGCAGTGTCTGGCCCTCAGCCCTGATAGCCACGGGGGGGTGGCACGATGCCCCCCTGCCTGGCTGCTGGGGCCCTGCCAGGCCGCTTTGCTGTTCCTGCTGTTATTTTTATCGGATGTCATGGAGTCTATTGCTGGCGCCTGCGGCACCCGCTGCTGCTGGCAGCCCGTCCCCCTGTGCTGGGCGGGAGGCCAGGGTAGGGCTGGGAGGGCTTCCCGGGGCTGGCCCTGCCCACACGTCCCCTGCCCGCCCTGGGCTGGCTCTGGCCTGGGCTCTGCCCTGCCTGTTGCTGCTTCCCCTGGGAGCTGGCGCTGCTGTGGCACAGCCCGTGCCCCCGGGGCTCTGCCTGCCTGCCTGGGTGTGGGGCAGAGCCATGGCAGGGCACGGCCTCTCTGTGGGTGCAGGGCTAGTGCGGGATGTGGTTCCAGCAGCCCAGAGGTTTCTGCCCTTGGGCTGGGCTCTCGCTGCTGCAGCAGGTGTCCAGCTCCAGCCAGGGGCACAGGAGCACTCCTGCTCTCCTCGGAGCTGCCACAAGTGATCCCATCCACAGCCAGGCTCAGCCCCTCAACTGCTGGCTGTGCAGTGGTCCGTGCAGCTTCCCAGGTCCCGTGCCCTGTGCCAGGTACATCCCAACCTCCAGCCCTGCCTTCTCTTGCTGCTCCCAGAGCCCCCGGCGCTGCCAGCTGGGGCCAGGCCAGGGAGCTGCTGGCAGTTGGCTGTGCCCACTGTGTCCAGCCACACTTGCTGGCCGAGGGCTCCGGGGTCAGGCAGGGCTTTGCCTCCTGCATCCTGGGCCCTGGGCCAGGCTGCCAGCAGGGCCTGGGCACAGTGGGCAGTAGCACGTGCCTGCAGCCGTGACCCTGCTGTCCCTCTCTGCCTGTGGAGAGCAGACCCTGCTCCTGCCATGGCGATGTCATGGGCATGAAGATGGGGCCCTACTTAGGTTTGGGCCCTGTTCAGAGTTGGCTGGTCACAAGAACATCAACCTGGGGGTCGGCTAGGCACCCCAGGCACCAGGTTTGGCTGGTATGAAAGCTCCAGTCGCACACAGGAGCTGTGTGTGCCTGGGCTGTGCTGGTGGCACCCTGGGCAGGCACTGTAGCTAAAGTCATTGCAGGGGCTGGATTTGGCTGCATCCCCAGGCTCAGGAAGGGATGCACAGACAGGTCTGTCCCTCCTGGCACAGCCACATCACTTCTGGGCACTGTACCCAGAGCCTTCGGCAGTGGATGAGTAACAGTGGTCCCTGCTGTGTTCTGCATGGGCACCGTGCCCCTGCACCCAGCTCCAGGCAGTGCAGCTGCTGAGAATGCAGCAATAGGCAGTGCAGCTCCGGGCAGTGCAGCTGCTGAGAATGCAGCAATGGGCAGTGCAGCTCCGGGCAGTGCAGCTGCTGAGACGAGACTGCAGCTGCTGAGAATGCATCAACGGAGAGTGCAGCTCTAGGGAATGCAGCTCCGGGCAGTGCAGCTCTAGGGAATGCAGCTCCGGGCAGTGCAGCTCTAGGGAATGCAGCTCCGGGCAGTGCAGCTCTAGGGAATGCAGCTCCGGGCAGTGCTGCCCACCACCAGCCGTGCCCTGGCTGTGCTGACCTGCAGTCCAGCACCTGCCTCCACGCCCTGCCCGGCACTGCTGTGGCCCATGTGCTGGTGGGGCTGCTCTGCGGGGTCTCTCAGGGCTGGGGGACAGACCCTCGCATGCTGGGGCTGCTCTGGGGTGGGAGATGGAGCTGTGAAGCAGCAGGTGCTGCTGCTGGGAGTGCAGCCCTCTGTGGGGCTGCAGAGCCTGGTGTGGGGACGGGGAGCGTCAGGGAGGGACCACAAGGCTTGGTGTGGGAACGGGGAGCTGGGCCCTTGTCCGTGAGGAACCAGTGACAAAGTCCCTGGGGCAGGGCTGGCACCGAGCTGGCCTGGCTGGGGCTGTCGGGACAGGGGCTGCTGGGCCTGGTGCCCGTCAGGCTGAGGGCTTGCTGGGCTCCGGGCTGCCGAGGACGGAACAGAGCAGCAGCGGGGCTGGAGAGCGGCCAGGGAACCGTCCCGGGGAGTGGGCAGGGGGAGCAGGAGCCGCCGGGGCCGGGGGAGCAGCTGGAGGGGGCAGCACTGGGCCAGCTGAGTTACGTCGAAGGGGTCAGGGGTGTGGGATGGAGCAGGAGCTGCCAGAGACCCAGCCGGGCAGCACCCCACCGGGGACACCGACCAGAAACAGGGCCAGGAGCTGTGCCAGCAGCCAGCTGTGGCGAGGGGCTGGGGCAGCCTGGGCACTGGGGAGCGCTTTCTGCCCATCCTGGCTGCTGGGGTGGGGGACACAGGCAGAGCTGCTCTCCAGGGAGGGGATCACAGGGAATGGTACTGGGGCAGGGGCCCGGCTCTGGGCAGGTCACACAGGGGTCTCACCTGCCTAAATGGGCTGTGCTGGTCGCAGGGGCCCTCATGGGAGCTGGGGATGTGATTGCACAGCAGCTGGTGGAGCAGCGGGGGCTGCATGGGCACCAGGGCCCCCGCACCCTGAAAATGATGGGCATCGGCTTCTGCTTTGTGGTGAGTGGGGATGGGATACAGAGGTACAGGGATACAGGGGTACAGGGATACAGGGGTACAGAGGTACAGGGATACAGGGATACAGGGATACAGAGGTACAGGGGTACAGGGATACAGGGGTACAGGGATACAGAGATACAGGGGTACAGAGATACAGGGATACAGAGGTACAGGGATACAGGGATACAGAGGTACAGGGATACAGGGATACAGGCGTGGGATACAGGGATACAGGGATACAGAGGTGGGATGGGATACAGGGGTACAGGGATACTGAGATACAGGGATACTGGGATGGGGTCTCCTTCAGCAGGGTGGGACCATGGTGCAGTTCCATGGAGCAGGAGCAGCATAGGACAAGCTTGTCTTTGTGGTCCAGAGCTGGGTCAGGGCCATGTAACCAGCCCTGGAGGCCCCCAGCCCTGACCCCTGTGACCAGTGAGGGCAGATGCTGCTCCTCACCCCCTGGCTCCTGCAGGGCCCTGTTGTGGGCAGCTGGTACAGGATCTTGGATTGGCTCATCCCAGGGAATACAAAAGTTGTGGCTGTGAAGAAAGTGATCCTGGACCAGGTTGGTGTGACATGGGTGAGAGTGTTGCATGGGACTGGGGCAGGGGGACGGGACAATGGGGACAGCCATGTCCCTGTGGCAGGTTTCCAGCCTGCTCTGAGAGCCCAGTGCCTGAGCTGGGCCCAGCCTCACTGGAGTGGAGGGCTGGGGTGGGCATTTGGCTCCAAGCACCACGAGCTCCTGAGCGCTGGCCGTGGCTCCTCTCTCGCAGGGGGGTTTTGCCCCGTGCTTCCTTGGCTGCTTCCTGGCTGTCACAGGGGCTGTCAACGGGCTGTCGCTGCAGGATAACTGGTCCAAGATCCAGCAGGTATGTGCTGCTGCCCTGGGCAGCGCTGAGGGGCCCTGGGCAGCTCCTCCCTGCGTGCTGGCCCTGACAGCTGCTCCCCTTTGTATCCGTGCCCATGCCCTGGGTGCCAGGGAGTGTTGGCTGCCCAGTGCTGCCAGTCCAGTGCTGGTGCCAGGGCCAGTTCCTCTGGCATGGGTGTCCTGTGGGCGAGTCCTGGGGTCCCACCTGGGCCAGACACGGGTGCCATGGGCAGGCTGTCCAGCACTGCTCCTGGCTGGGTCTCCAGAGCAATTACCAAGATGACTCCCATTAACAGTAATTGCTGGAAACCGGTGTGAACACTGCGTCAGCATGTCCAGAGTGAGTCACTGGGGAGCGGGTGCCCACCTGCCACAGGATGAGGCACGCTGGGGTGGTCGTGTGGCTGCCAGGAGTGGCAGCACCAGCCTTTGTCACTGATGCTGCTGGGGCTGTGTGTGAGCAGCCCTGGCCTGGCTGGAGCTCTGCCTGGGTGCCACCAACCAGGGGTCATTCCTCTGCATGGGGGCACCCAGGCACCAGCCTGCTACACACTGGGCTGCCAGTATGTGTCCCTCATCCTGCCCCAGAGTGCAGGAAGCAGATCTTGGGGCAGGATCACCTCACCTCTGCTGTCATCAGGCTCTGTGCCAGCCACAGCTGGGGTGTGGGGCACTCTGAGGCGCCCTAAGGGCACACATGGGCAGATCAGGAGCATGGGCAGCACTCTGAGCGCTCCCATCCATCCTCCCCTGCTGCATCCTGACCAGCTCACGCCGTGGATCCTGCCTTGCCTTCCCCAGGGAACCCTGCATGGTTGGTGATGCGTGCGAGCTGTGGCTCCTGGCGAGGCTGGGGCTGGGCTGGGGGCTGGGCAGCAGCGCTGGCAGCACCTTCACCCCTGGCTTGGGGCACATCCACCTCTCCCCACGCACAGGAAGCGTCAGCAGAGCATCCATCACCGCTCAGCCCGTCCTGGGCTGCTGGCCAGCGCCGGGAGGAGCCCGGCTGAGTCACGGCCAGCCCGCACGGGGACCTGTCCTGTGCCATGGGACAGGGCTGTGACACGGCCCTGGCTGTGGCACGAGCACAGGGCAGCACCTTGCACTCCCGGAGCATTGCCCAGCTCAGAGCCCTTCTCCATCTCTGCCTCGTGGTGCCAGGAGGGGGCTGGGGGAGCACAGGAAGGGGCTCAGCCCCCACTGGGAGACAAGCCATGTGCCCCTGTGCCCTGGCTGTGGCACAAAGGGCCACCGTGGGGGTGGCTCTGGTCACCTCCTTGCCACCCTCGTGGCTGTGGGCAGGGCTGCAGGGGCTCCATGCCAGCAGTGTGGAGTTGTGGGGACAGTGGCGAGGATGGAGGCCTCTGGGTGCTCACACCTCCTTTTTCTTGCAGGACTACATGGATGCCCTGATGACCAATTACTGTGTGAGTGCTGGCAGATGTGTGTCCCTGTCCCTGTGCTGTCTCTCCATGGGGTGCCATGGGCTCTGTGGGGCACCCTGGGCTGCAGGCAGGGGTGGGTGTGGGGCAGGGCCCCTGGCAGGGCTCCTCACTGCTCCTCCCTTTCTCTGCCCAGATCTGGCCACCCGTGCAGATTGCCAACTTCTACTTCGTGCCTCTGCAGCACAGGTAGTGTTGCAGCCCTGGCGCCCAGTCCCTGTCCCTGGGGCAGCAGCTGCAGGCCCTGTCCCCTCTGTCCCCAGGCTGGCTGTTGTCCAGTGTGTTGCCATCGTCTGGAACTGCTACCTGTCCTGGAAGGCGAATCGGATGTGAGGTAGGAGCTGTGTCCCATCCCTGTCCCCAGCCTGTCACTGCCTGTCCCCTCGGGGTGGGCACGCCTGGCCGAGGACAGGCTGGGACACGCAGGGTCCTGGCAGCCCCATCCCACTCTTTTCTCAGGGGAGCACCGTCCCCTCTGGCCACAGCCCCCTGCCCGAGGTGAGCCAGGCTGGACCTGCCCCGGCCGTGCTGTGCAGCAGCTCTGCCCACGGGACACTTGTCACTGTGCTCAGCCCTCGCCTGCACACAGCGTGCTCCTGCCTCTAGTGCCACCCTCACCTCCCCCATGGCACATCCCGAGGGAAAGAGGAGGGGAAATGGAGCAGGGCTGGCCCTGGGCTGGCTGTGCCATGGCACAGAACTGGGGTCACTGCAGCCTGGGGGTGCCCCCCCTGGAAATGGGGTTTGCTGTGGCTCTGTGTGGACAGTTGGAGCATCAATAAATGGTGATCTTCACTTTTGATCCCCACAGCCCTGGGGCTTGTGGCCCAGCAGGCCCCCCAGGCCCCGAAGATGGAGTTCCAGGGCAACTGTTCTGTTATGGATCAACAGGTCCACTCTGCCTCATCTCAGGGCATCGAGCATGGGGCTGGGGACTGCAGGCTGCTGGGGTGGCCTGCCCCTCTGGCTAGAGAGGGGAGGGGACTCTGACAGAGGGTGGATGGGGGTTTTGGAGGCCATCAGGTCCCACTGCAGCTGGTCCATGGGCTGTGATGGTGCCTCCACAGCTGCAGAGCAGTGAAATGGGGTCGATGGAGCCAGTCCTGATGCTGGATGCCGAGTCCCCCCAGGGTCAGGGCATGATTGGTGCAGGGCTGTGCATCCAGGGAGGGTTCAGGAAGGGTTGGAGCTGGTTGGGACAGGGCCACCATCCACTTGTGCCATGTCTGAGAGAAGCCTGCTTGTCGTGCCAGAGAGAAGCCCCGTGGAGCTGCCACCACCTGCACTGCTGCCCCTGGGGACGTGTCCCCATGCTCACCCACGATGGCAGAGAGCAGACACAATCCAGCTCCCAGTGTCCCTGCCCAGCACACCCTGACTAGGGGCTCCAAGCAGAGCTGGTGGAACCATGGTGGTTCATGCCCTGGCCCCCTCACCTGCGCCACTGCTGCCCCACGCAGCTGGACAGAGCCGTCCCCATGCTGCCAGCGCCACCTGGGCTCTGCCTGCCTGCCCTTCATGGAGGGGATTCACCGTCTGTGCTCCTCCCTCACCCTCCCCACGGGCCGGTTCTGTGCTGAGCCCAGCTTTGGGGCTGCTCCAGCAGGGTAGATACACCCTGAAACACAGAGGAGGCAAATCCTGCACAGGACTGGGGTCTGCAGCTGCAGCCCTCTTCCCCCGCAGCAGTGCTCAGGGAGCAGCACAGGACTGGGGCCAGGTGATGGGGCCATGCACGGATGCCACCAGTTCTTGGGGGGCCTCGGGTTCTGTGTGGGGCTCAAGCTCCCTACAGCCGGTGGGGTGGGTGGCAGGAATTTGCAGCTCTGAGGTGTTTCCAGCTCCCTCCGGGGGTGCAGGAGGCTCTCACAGTCAGCGCTGAGCGAGCTGCGAGCATGGCAAGAGCCACGTGGAGCGAGCCACTTGTCCCCAGGAGCAGCCGCCCAGCACGGGGCTGCCAGGCTGGGGGGGTGAGCCCAGCCCCTGCCGAGGGCTCTGCCCAGCCCCTGCCGAGGGCTCTGCCCAGCCCCTGCCGAGGGCTCTGCCCTGCCCCTGCCGAGGGCTCTGCCCCGTCCCCTGCCGAGGGCTCTGCCCTGCCCCTGCCGAGGGCTCTGCCCCGTCCCTGCCGAGGGCTCTGCCCTGCCCCTGCCGAGGGCTCTGCCCCGCCGCTGCGGGACGCGGTGCCCGGTGCCAGCCCTCCTCCCGGATCGCGTCACGGGGCACGACCCGGTGTGCTGCTCGCTGCGGGCGGGGCCGGCCCCGCCACCCGGTGCCACCTGCGGGGACGCACCGTGCCAGGACCGGGCTGAGCCCCCGGGCCCGGCTCTGCCCCGCACGGCGCTGGGGAAGGAGCCCGGGCTGGCACCGGCACCGGCGCTGGGTGCCAGCTCAGCTGCACCGTGCCGGCAGCGTGCAGGGCACTGAGGGGCTGTGACAGTGGCAGAGCACTCGGGGGGCTGTGGCAGCATTCAGGGCACTGAGGGGCTGTGACAGTGGCAGAGCACTCGGGGGGCTGTGGCAGCGTGCAGGGCACTGAGGGGCTGTGACAGTGGCAGAGCACTCGGGGGGCTGTGGCAGCGTGCAGGGCACTGTGGGGCTGTGACAGTGGCAGAGCATTCGGGGGGCTGTGGCAGCATTCAGGGCACTGGGGGGCTGTGGCAGCGCTGTGGAGCACTCGGAGGGAATGCCGGCAGTGTGGTGCACTCAGGGGCAGCCAACAGTAGTGTGGAGCCCCAGCAGCCACCTCACCATTTGGCAGCGGTGCCGGTGCCCCGATGGAACACCCTGCATCCAGCACGGCGCTGCCGGCTCCGGTTCCTTCATTCTATGACTCACAGGACTTGGCCGGTGCCGCCGCTGCTCTCGGGGCGTCTGCGGCCTCGGCCCCGCGGTTTGACCTCGGCCCCGGCCGCTCTGGCCGCTGAGCCACAGCCAGGCTGGGAGTCCCAGCTGTGACCGCCCTGTCCCGGAGCTCCCGGTGCTCGGGGTGCCTCCATCCCCTCCCAGGGATCCCCCCGCCGCCCCGGGTCCTTGCTTGGGCGCCGCTGCTCGGCGCGGCCGTTCCGCCGGGACCGCGGGGGTTCCACGCCGAGAAGCCGCGGCTCAGCCCGGTACAGCTCACCGAGGGCTCACCGAGGGCTCACCTGTGCAGCTCACCGGCCCCGGCCGCGGGCCCTGGCTCCGGTGCCCCAGCGCACTCCGGCCGTTCAGCACCGCGGACAGCGGCGGAGAGTGAGACTGGAGATGCGACAGAGACGGGAGGGGGCTCGGGGAAACCGGGGGAAACCGGGGGAAACCGGGGAAGCGAGCATTAGCACGGCCCGAGGCACCTGCTCTCACCGGCCCGGCCCCGCCGTGCCTTTGGTGGGCGTCAGAAAAGAGCCGGAGTGTGGCCCCCCGAAACCGAGCAAAGCGGGCTCTTCTCCGTCCCTGTCCCTCAGCCCCGTCCCGGTGCCCCCCCGATCCCCGCCGTCCCGGTGCCCCCCCGCTCCCCCTGTCCCGGTGCCCCCCTCCCCCGCCGCCCGGTGCGTGCCCGGCGCTGACGTCAGCCCCGGCTCCGGACCGATATAACGCCGGTTGCGCCGCCGGCTCAGCTCCCGCGGGACGGATCGCTCTGGCTCCGCCGCCAGCACCGGCAGGAACAGGGCACGGGCACAGCGCACCGGGTACGGGCCGGGACTCGGGAGCCGGGCAGGGGCAGCAGCGGGGCCGGGGGTGCGCGGAGGGGACGGGACGGGACGGGAGGGAGAGGAGGGCTCCGCGCCGCCGGGGCCGCGGCTCCCGTCGGGTCTCCGCAGCCGCCCCGGTCTCCGCTGCGGCGCTGAGCCCCTGGCCCCGCAGGTGCAGAGGGACCGAGGATGCGGCGGGCACTGCTCACGCTCCTGCTGCTGCTGCTCGCCCGCCCGCCGCCCGCCGCCGCCCGCCCCGCCACCACCGACGGCTCCGTCCCGGCGGCCGCCGCCGGGGCTCAGGACCATCCGCTCTGGCCGCCGCTGGCGCCGCCGGCCTCGGAGCCGTGGCGAGGGCGAAGGGACGAGCCGCCGCTCTCCATCGACCTCACCTTCCACCTGCTGCGGCACCTGCTGCTGCTCGCCCGCGCCCAGAGCCAGCGCGCCCGCGCCGACTCCAACCGCCGCATCCTCGACGCCGTGGGGCGCTGAGCCCCGCGATTCCCGGGTACCCCGAACCCCGTAACCCTGGGGCTGCCCCGGCTCCAGCCACCGCCTCGGCCTCCACGCCGTAGGGCGCTCGGCACCGGCACCGGCACCGGCACGGGCTGAGCCCGCCCCAGCCCCAGCGCCGGGGCGAGTGCGAGCGGGACCGGCCCCGCCACCGGTGCGCACCGATTTTGTAATAAAACGTGGTGGAAACCCGAGGCGTGAGCCAGTGCGGGGTGGGGGCAGCGGGGGCTGTGCAGGACCAGGGACTGGGCAAACTGGGAACGTGCTCACCAGTAATGGGCTCAGCAGGAATGGGGAATGGGGGAATGGGGGAATGGGGGAATGGGGGAATGGGGGAATGGGGGAATGGGGGAATGGGGAATGAGAAATGGGCTCAGGGGAATGGGGGAATGGGGGAATGGGAATGGGGAATGGGGAATGGGGGAATGGGGGAATGGGGGAATGAGGGAATAGGCTCAGTGGGAATGGGCTCAGTAGGAATGGGGAATGGGGGAATGGGGGAATGAGGGAATAGGCAGTGGGAATGGGCTCAGCAGGAATGGGGAACGGGCTCAGTAGGAACAGGGAATAGGCTTACTAGGAATGAAGAAGGAGCTCACCAGGGATGGGGAAAGAGACTCATTGGGAATGGTGGAATGGGTTTGCCAGGAACGGACAAATAGACTCACTGGGAATAGGGAAAGGGAGAAAGGGCTCAGGAGTAGGGGACAGGATGAGCTGGGCCAGCAGCATAAACCCCCCAGCACTGGGGTTCTGGGTCGGGGGGTGACACCCCATGCTCTTCAGCGTGAGAGGAGGGGATGCTCACAGCCCCACCAGGTGCAGAGGGATGGGAGCAGTGAGGGAGGTGCAGGGGGCTGCACCCCCCTGCCCGCAGGTGGGGGTATGGGCAGGGAAGCAGCCCCTCCCCAGGATGGGGGCGAGGCTGGGAGCTGGGGGAGGGACGGGCACAGGCCCTTTGTGCAGGACACGCCCGGTGGGAGCAGCGGGAGCGGGGCAGCCCCTGGGGACACTCGGAGCTGCTGCGGGGGTCAGGGCTGGAGCCCCGGGCGGGAGGGGGCTCTGTGCCGGGCCGTGTTTCAGACCCCAGCCAAGAGGACGGGCATGAAGCTTCCTGAGGCTCCTCGTGGGTGAAATGGTCTGTGGAAGGTGTCCCTGCCTGCAGCACTGGATGGGACAGGACGTCCCTTCCCACCTAAACCAGCCAGAAATGCTGTGATTACATCCCAGTAGCTGCTGGAAGGGCAGCGTGGCAGGGCTGGAGCCGTGCAGTGTTTCTGACGGTGCTCCTGGGTGGGGATGTGGCAGCAGTGGAGCTCAGGGCAGGCAGCACAGTGCTCACAGCACTGCAGGGTGTGCAGCCCGCAGGTTTCACCTGAGCTGCCTTTGGGAACGAGCTCCAGCTGCTCATGCTCTGGCCACTGGGACTTGAAGGGGAAATTCCACCAGAGCATGAGTACCCAGGAGCTGACAGCCGTGCTGGCAAGAGGGATTGCCGTGGGATGATCCCTGCTAGGAGATATTTATACCAGATTGGAACTGGCTCGGGCAGCCTGCTTCAGCCAAGCCTGACGAGCAGGGCTGGGGCTGGGGGGGCTCTGGGGGCCTCTTGTCCCTCACACAGCTGTGGGGGCACCACAGCCCCTCTGGGCAGCCTCTTGCAGGCACCCTGTGTGATCAGCCTCGCTGCAAAGATACCCAAACCTTTGGGGGCCACTTTGTGCCCGTTGCTGCTGGTCCTGTCACTGGGCTCCCCTGGCAAGAGCCCGGCTCCCTCCCTCCCTTCCATTGGGCAAGTATTCACGTAGGTACCCCAAAACATTCCAGCCCCTCCTCATGCAGCAGGTGCTCCTGCTGCTTTGGCATTGCTCTGACCCTGTCCTGGACTCATCCTTGCTCCAGGAGCCCCAGCCTGGCCAGGACGCTGCATCCACAGCTCTCCTCACTCCATGGAGGGGAGGGCTCCCCCCTCCCCAGCCAGTGGGAAGGGATGTCACTGCACCTCCCCCACTCAGTGTCACACTGAGCATTTTGTTGTCCCTCGTGTCCCTCAGTAGCTGTAGTTGGACACTTGTGATTAGGAATTACATCATGAACCTCGTGGGCTCAGAGAATCCTCTGAGGGAAAGGGAGGATCACCCTGGGAGCAATGGGCTGTCAGGTGGGGGCACCAGGAGTGTCAGCAGGACTGAGCAGTGCCAGGGGAAAAGAAAGGGAATTCTGGCAACAGGAGATGACAATCACTGACTCACTGACCAACCACTCAGAATGGACCCCAACTCAAATGGAGGAAAGAGCTGCACCTGTGGAGTGACCAGCATGAGGAGGGAGATACACCCAGCAAGAGGAGCTTGAGTCCTAATTAGTAACAGTTTTGTAATTGATGACCAGTGAGTGCTGGTTCTTTGCTCAAGTGTGTAAATAAAGCTCTGATGATCAGGGAGCAGCCTTGGGGGAACCCTTAGCTCTGGCTAACTCTCACTAACTGGAATGAAACCAGAAATCCCTGACCTGGATTTGTGGATTGTCAGTGGAAACCTGCAGCTGTTTTTGGTGGCCAGAAGGGATGGGCAGAGTGTCCTGCCCCGACTGACTGGCTGCTCTGGGGAAGGGGGCTGGGCAGGCTGAATTCCAGCCCAGCCCAGCCTCAGCCCTGGCACCTGACAGCCAGTGGCTCCATGGCACAACACACCCTCGAGGCATTGCCCTGCTGAAGGGGCTGGCTGGAAATTGCCAAGACACAGGATTTTGGGTTTGGGCCCTGCATAACCTGAAGAAAAAAAATATTTTGTTTCTACAGCTTGGTGATGCATGTCTTGGATTTTTGGTGTTTGCACACGTGTTTTCACAAGCAGAGCTGGTGATGTGGAAACTGGGATTTGGATGTGTGCACTGGGATTGTGTATGAAACACTGGAAATTCCACAACTAAAATTAGTTCCTCTGCTTCTCTGGGAATCCTACTTTTCTCTCCTGAAGAGTTAGGGTGATCCTATGACTCAAGATAAGTTGAAAAGATACTGTAATCAATGGTTGCCTCATTCTGAATAAGATGATGGTGAAAAAAGGCCAGAAAAACAACAAGTTTTAAAATATAATACAATTTTACAGTTGTTACTTTGTGGGAGGCAAAATAGATGGGATGAAGTCCCTGACGTAGATCTGGTATTCACTTTGAGAAAATTAATAAAGTAAGAAAAGATTAGTAGATTAGGTTTAGTAGATTCAAAAGCATAAAAATGGAATATATATACTTTGGGAAATGAAGAAAAGAGGATAAGGGGAAAGATACTTGTCATAAGGCACAAGAAGATAAAAGAAACAAAAACCCAAAGTGCAACTATTGGCAGCTCCTCCAACAGAAGGATGAAAGCTGGAGGTGGGCAGGGTACCTGGTGGTGAAACTGTGGTTTTGAGGCATCCCCTGTTCCAGTAGGATGAGGGAGGAAGGTAAGTGAGTACCACGAGCACATTTAGGGCAGCAGGTGGGGCAGGGGCCGTGGGTGTGCCAGTCCCACTTTGGCTGAATCAGAGGCAGCGAGCGGGGCCACATCAGAAATCCTGGTGGAATGTTAGTGGGATTAAAACCATGGTGTCCATTCATAATCCAAACCAGGAGGACAACCAGGCTCTCCTGGAATATTTGTTTCCCTGTAAGGAATGGAGGGCAGTTTGGAAAAGGATTGAGAAGAAAGAGTTAGAAAAACAGGATTAGAGCCAAAGGTTCGTGGCATCCCAAATCCTCACAAATGTCATCCTAAGAATGACCCAGAGTGGGATCTCAGTCAGAATGCTTGTGAGATTCATTAAAATTCTATTAGAGAATTATTTCATTGAGATTCTAAGAGGAAGTGAAGAAACTGAAACCCCTTGCCAAGGGGTATGGAGGAAATGAGGAAAGAGGGAGCGAAGGAGTCTCCACTGGCTTTGTATGAAAGATTGTGAGAACCCAACCCAAAGTGATGGGTTCTGACCCAGCAAGAGAAGGGAGCAGATGCTGTTTAACAGGATTTTTGTTGGGCAATTGGCACTTGGTCTTAGAAAGAAACTCCAGGATAGAGAAGTGGAGGGGATGGTTCTTTCCCAGGCGATGCCTGTAGGGACAGGGGAGAGGCAGAAGAGAAGGAGAACCAAGAGAAATTCCTGGATCCATTGTCAGGGGCAGGCAATTTCAGGGATGAGGCTGGGAATTAAAACCCCTCCAAAGATATCAGGGTGCCTGATCCAGACAGGAAGGGCTCTGGGAAAAGGGGCAGCTCCAATTTACAAAGAGACAGAAGGAAAAATCAGAAATGAGGCTGGACTGAAGGAGAACAGGAGCATCTCCCCCATTTCCCTGGCCAATCCTTTGATCCCAGTTAAACTGGGGAGTGAAACAATGGATTTTCTAGTGGGTGATGGAGCAGTTCATCCTGTAGTTACTGTGAAGAACCTTTAAGCAAAAACAGGCAGGAAATTCCCCAGGGGCAGGAAATCCCTCAGAGCATTTCACATCCCGTGGGATTCAGGACTGGGAGCACCAAGTGACCCCATCCCTTCCTCTGCCTGCCAGAGTGTCCTTGGCCACTGCTGGGGAGGGATTTGCTACCCCAGCTGAGCAGGTCTTTACTGACAGGAGGAGAGACATGGTAAATGGAGACTGGAACTCTGGGCACACTGTGGCCACTGCCATGCAGGCACTGGAAAACAATCCAGGGCTCATGAGCAGCTCTTCCCAAAAAACCAGATTTGGAGCTCTCACTTGGGCCTGGCACTGAGCTGAGGAAGGGAAGTCAATATTTGCACCAGCCCATGCTCATGGAACAGTCTGGGAAGAGCAAAGAGTTTTGACCCCACAGGGGAGTTCAGAAAAATATGTAGCTGAAATTCCAAAGGTATGGAAAGCATTTCTTCAACCAAAGAATATCACAATAATACATTGCCAAACCCCACAGGAAAAGAATCCAAATATTTTAAAGGGAAATAGAAGAGCAGCTCCAGCAGTGGATGAAGCTGCATTGAGGAAACCAAGTTGTGAAGGAGCTTTGATTCCACAAATCTATGTAGATTCATCTCCAACAAATTACAACAAAGGGGAGAAACAGTGAGTGGAACAGCTTAACTGTACTGAAAATAAAGAAGGGTGGTGGAAAACACCTGGAAAACAGCTCTTGGAGATAATGGAAATCCAACTTAAAAGGCTTCATCAAGAGACATCCAGAGGAGCAGATGCATCACTGCTTTTAGAAAAAAATTCTTTGGGTTCAAGATGCAAAGTTTTTCAGAAAGAGTAGTTAAAAATTATCCTTTGCTGTGTTAATCATCCAAAAATAAGAAAGAAAATTCAGGGAGGAAGCACAAAGCAAGGAGTAACCCCTGAGAAACATTGGAAAATGGATTTTACAGATCACCCAGCCATGATTAATTCAAACATTTATTGGTATTCATCAACCACTTTTCTGGTTGGCTGGTATTATCAAACAGTTCATATTCCTGAAGACAAGGCCTTGGAGGCCCCAGTCCATCTGTTACAGAATGCTGAATCTGGAGCAGAAAGATTAGGGGAAGTGGACAATGCAGGATGGGCTTGGGATGCAGAATCCAGTGAACAGTGACCCCCAGGCAAGAGGATCCACAGGACACTCCTCTGGCAGAAGCTGGTGGCAAACTCTGCATGGATGGGAGCAGCTTGGTGAGAGATGGGGTCTGGAAAGGCAGGACTGCAGTGCTAACCCAGCCTGAGGGGACAGGAGCCACAGCTCTGACATCAGCTCAGGCAGCACGGGAACTGTGAATATAAAAATATAAATAAATATTAAAAAGGACTGTAAATGCAGGCACTGACTCAAAACTTGCTGCTGGAGTGGCCCATGCCCACGGAGATGTTTGGAAAGAGAGAGAGGGCTGTGAACCTCCAGGGGATCCCCCAGGAAACACAGACAGTTAATACAGAGATTGTTATTGGGCATGCAGCTGCCTCAAAAAATGGTAACAATGCACTGCAAAGCTCATCCCTCCAGAGAAACCCCAGAGAACACTGCAAATGGCCTGGCTGGAAAAGAGAGGGAGTGGCAAATTTGTTAGATCCTGAAAATTGCCCTGGAGGAGGGTGGATTGCATCCAGCAATAAACAGGTAATAATAGGAGCAACATCAGGGAACTCACTGGGGAAAAACCTTCGGCAGAAGCACTGAAGCCTCAAGTTTTGAACATAAAAAAAACCACTGGTATAATAAAAAGCAACCTTAAAAAGTGCTAAATCTGTTTGAAGAGCAATACACATCAAATCAGACAGCCCACACCCAGGACTGTTAGGAAGGGCAATTGTCTGTGACTGAGTCTTGTGCCAGTTATTTCTTCCTTATTTACCTATATTAGTAATTAATATGTTAATACCAGCCAAAATCTGAGTTTTGAGAGCAAGGATTGTGTGTCAGAACAAAGAATGATAGGATGATATGACCCAACCACATATTAAAAATACTCTCAAGGAGGAAAGATTCATCAGAAGATCTGGAACCACAACAAAACAAGTCTCCAGAAATTATTGGCATTTATGCTTGTACTCAGGAAATGTGATGAATGTGTATTTCAGGAGTATAACCTGGTCTGTGAGGTTACTGGGCATGCATGCTGTAGGAGAATTTCCCATGCATCCAGCACTCCTAATAAAGCAATGTTAACTTTTCTCACCAAGCAAATTGGTTGTAGAGTTTATTTCCCAGGTTTCTGTGACACCAGGGCTTTCTCCTTTTGCACCAACCAGAGAAGGGAAGTGATTAGGGTTTCTTAAAAGAAACAATACCAAGATTGGTTGTCCCAGAAGGAATTTCTATAGATAATGGATTTTATAGCAGGAATGGTGCAGGAAGAGTCCAAACTTTCACAGTCTGTTTGGGAAATACACACCTCATGGATCTCACAGTCCAGCAGGAGGCCAGGCAGGATGAATCAGACAACAGAGAGGCAGAAAGTTACAATGCAAGGCTCGAGTGGAGCACCACCTTTGGCTCTTACAGGAGTTTGTGTCTGTCCCTGGGGCACAGCAGGAATGGGTGCTCTGGGAATGCCAGGGAAGGCACAGCCCTGTGACCTTGGGAGCAGCTGCGTGCAGGGCACAGGCAGAGCCAGAGAAATGTTTAATTCCTCTTTCACAGCCCTTTTCCTCATTCACAGCCCCACCCTTCCCTTGGGCACCCCGACAGCCTTTTCAGCCTGTGTTTGCACAGGAAAGGATGAGGCTCTCCCAGAAAGGTGGGAAGGCACTTTCCCAGCAGGGTTAGGGATACACACTGCAGGGAAAAGGACAGGATCAACTCCTGGATCCACTGCACGTGGGAAAAGAGTCCCTGAGTCTGGACAAGGTACTCAGTTGGAATTCACATCAAACAGGAAACCTGACATTACAACTGATAGAGGACACAGAAGTATGTTCTTTAATTTTTTAATCTGTTCGTGTAAATTAATTTTGCAAGTGAAGTACTTATATAATGTCTTGTTACTTTATGGTGGTCCATCGTATATATGTGTTGTTATTTTATAGATATATATATATAAAAATTCATTAATTAATTAATTAATTAATATATTTTTTATATATATCTTTATATGTATCTTTACATATATCTTTATATATATGTTGTGTTGTTATTTTACAGCTTTGTCCCATGCATTGGGAAAATTCAAACTCCAGCAGTAAAACTCCTGGGTTTCCCAGTGTCACAGTCAATGCAGCACCCTTTGGATTGGGGAATTTCAATCTTGGATTTAAATCTGATATTGCTCCTTAAGTCCCAAAACGCTGTGAGGATTTTCCCTGGGGTTTAACATGAGCCAAGAGGGAGGTAATTGGCACTTCATGTGTGATGGATTGACCATGGCTGCCCACCAAAGCTGCTCCATCACCCCCCACACACTTGGATAGGGAAGAGAAGGTACAAGGAGAGCTCATGGTTCAGGACAGGACAGAGAAGGATCACCACTTACTGTCCTGGGCAAAGCAGGCTGGATCTGGGAAAATTACCAATCAAATCAGAGAAGGGTAACACGAAGTAAAAAAAAATAAATCCAAAAGCACCTTCCCCTCACCCCTCCCTCCATCCCAGGCTTAGCTTTATTCCTGATTCTCCTCCTCTTCCTTCCAGTGGTGCAGTGAGATGGGAACGGGGTGACAGTCAGTTCTGCTCGTGGTTCCTCCCAGGGAGGGGAGTCCCTGTCCTGTTCCAGTGTGGGAGGGAGAACAGGCCCTGCAGACTCCTCCAGTGAGGGCTTCCCACGGGCTGGGGCTCTCCACAAACTGCTGCACTGAGTCCCTTCTGTGGGGACAGTCCCTGTTCCAGCCTGAGACCCCCACAGGGTCACAGGTCCTGCCAGGACCCTGCCCCAGCCCGGGCTCCTGTCCCCACAGGGTCACTGATCCCTGCCAGGACCCTGCCCCAGCCCGGGCTCCTGTCCCCACAGGGTCACTGATCCTGCCAGGACCCTGCCCCAGCCCGGGCTCCTGTCCCCACAGGGTCACAGGGTCACCCAGCTGCCCTGGGTGGGTCTCTGCTGCCCCTGGGCACCCCCAGGCTGCAGGACAATCCGTGCTCAGTGATCCCAATCTCCTTTCATTCCCTCTGCACTGACCTGCTCTCACACACCATCTTTCCTTTCTGGTTGAAATCACCTCTACACAAGAGGTGACAATTTTTCCCTCCTTCAATGCGCTCTCCCTGAGGTGTCCCTGCCATCCTGCTGGGCTCTGCCCTGGCCAGCAGCAGGTCCATCCTGGAGCTGCCTTTGGCTCTCTTGGCCATGGGGAAGCCTCTGGCAGCCTCTGGCAGAGGTTGCCCCTGTCATCTCCCCACTACCAAAACCTTGCCCCACAAACCCCACACAAACCCCATGAAATGGACACAATTCCACAAATGGGACACACAGCTGGGTAAGTGATGACAGTAGGTGGACAACCCACCTGCCTCTGGGGGGAAAGTGAAAAGGCATTCTTTAGGAATGTTGACATTATGCCCCTCATGGAGAAAAAGACCTTTGGAAGCACGGTTGTGGAGAACAAAGAGAAATAATGATGCTTCCTGGAGACAGCCTGGAGCAGCAGCTGGAGCAGGCTGTGTGTGAGAATCCATGCCCAGAGCACAGACCAGCTCTCCCTGAAATCGCTGAGGAAAATTTAACTGGACAAGCAGAGGCACCAGCAAATTCCAGGGGGCTGCCCAGAGCCAGGCCAGGCTGGACTGGGAGGGCAGTGACAGGGGACGAGCACCAGGGCACAAGGCACTGGGAAGAAAATTGCCCAAACCAGAAGAGAGCTGAGGCACGGCTCTCCTGAGGCACCCCAAGCCCAGGGGTGGCACCCTTGGCACCCAGCTGAGGGGCTGAGAGTCCCCTGGGAGGGAGAAGGTGACGAGGGGACATCCCTGAGTGGGGGAGGCAAGCGCTGCATCCACGGACGGCTGGGCTGGGCAGGGGAATGCACAGCCCCTCACAGTGCCCAGGGAGCGCCGGGATCAGCCCGGGACAGCTCCCGGGGAGTGCAGGAGCACGGAACGGTGAGCTGGGGGAGCGGCTGGGGATGGGCTGGGCTGGGCTGGGCTGGGCTGGGACTGGGCTGGGACTGGGGCTGGGACTGGGACTGGGACTGGGACTGGGGCTGGGACTGGGGCTGGGACTGGGCTGGGCTGGGCTGGGCTGGGCTGGGCTGGGGCTGGGACTGGGACTGGGCTGGGGCTGGGCTGGGACTGGGGCTGGTTCTGGTGAGTGAAGGAGCACAGAATGATGTGCTGGTGGGGAGCAGCTGGTTCTGGTTCTGGTTCTGGTTCTGGTTCTGGTTCTGGTTCTGGTTCTGGTTCTGGCTCTGGTTCTGGTGTGTGAAGGAGCACAGAATGGTGTGCTGGTGGGGAGCAGCTGGTTCTGGTTCTGGTTCTGGTTCTGGTTCTGGTTCTGGTTCTGGTTCTGGCTCTGGCTCTGGTTCTGGTTCTGGTGTGTGAAGGAGCACAGAACGGTGTGCTGGTGGGGAGCAGCTGGTTCTGGTTCTGGTTCTGGTTCTGGTTCTGGTTCTGGCTCTGGTTCTGGTTCTGGCTCTGGTTCTGGTTCTGGTGTGTGAAGGAGCACAGAATGGTGTGCTGGAGGGGAGCAGCTGGGGCTGGTGCTGGTGCTGGTTCTGGTGAGTGAAGGAGCAGCTGTGCCGGGCCCTGGGACTGGTCCCCTGGCAGCCACGCCGCCTCTGCCCCGGGTGACACTCGGGGACACAGCAGAGCAGAGATGTCCCGTCTGTCCCCCGGGACCCCGCACCCAGCCCCGGCTGCGGCTGCTGCGGGTCCCCAGGGCTCAGCCCTCGGTGTCCCCCGGCTGGGCAGGGTGTGACAGCGGGGACCTCCCCGTGCAACCCAGCCCAGGGGACCCGTCCAGAACCAGAGGGACCCGTCCAGAACCAGGGGACCCGTCCAGCCCAGGGGAACCAGAGGGACCCGCCCGGCCCCGGGGACCCGCCCGGCCCGGCCCGCTGCCCATGTGCATCACCGGCGCTGCCTCCATGGCGACCGGCCGGGGCGGTGACGCAGCCGCGGCTGCCCGGTGGTCCCGGGGGGCCGCGCGGGGCTCGGGGCCGGTGCCGCTGTGTGTGTGTACTCAGCCAGCTCATCCCGGCAGTGTTTGCTCTGCCGCGGGGGTGGCAGGATGGGGACACCTGAGCGGCCGCGCCCCAGCAGGGACAGAGCCCCGCTCAAAGCGCCCGAGCTGGGCTCGGGGGTCTCAGCCCTCGCCGGGGTCCGGGGGCGCTGCTGGGGTGATGGGACAGGACCCTGAGGGGTGCAGAGCTGCTCGGGGAACCCCCATCTCCAGCCAGCACACCACACCACACCGCACAACGTGTCCTCGCACACTTTTAATGTCACAGGGGCCAGCGCCCATTTGGGGAATTCCAGCAGCAGGGATGGAGCTCTCCTGAGAGTGCCAGGGACAGCCACAGCCAGGGAAGGGGTGACAGGGACAGCCACAGCAGGGCAGGGGTGACAGGGACAGCCACAGCCAGGGCGAGGTGACAGGGGTGACACAGCTGAGGGCACGCCAGCATTACCCCACGGCTTCAGTTCAGTGCTGACCTGTGCAGAAAAGGAGCCTCAGCCCTGTGACCCCGGGACCCCCTTCCCACTCCCTGCAGGACAGGGATGGCCTGGGGGGAGCCTGGGGTGTGACCTTCCCACCCACATCCTCATCCCCGTTCCCAGGGTGTCCCCTCTGCCCCGTGGCACCCCATGCTGTGCCCACCTCCCTCCCCATGAGGGTCTCACCATGGGGAGAGCTCGCTGGCTTCTGCCTGGGCCCCACATCTGCAGGGGGAAAGGGAACAGATGGGCCCAGGGTACCCCAGCACCCTGAGGGAGCCGTGCTGGCTCACGTGGGCCATGGCACAGCCAACAGGGGTGGAGCTGACACAGCACAGGGCACCAGGGCATCACTCACCCTCAGCAGCCTCGGGCACCTCCAGGCTCTCCAGCCTGTCCTCATCCGTCCCTGCCTCGCTGCCGTCCCCCGGCCCATCGCCCTCATCCTCGCCCAGGGGCTCTGTGGGCAGGGGACAGCTCAGCTGGGACCTTCCCTCCCTCAGCATCGTGAGGATACACCAGCACATGCAAGCAGGACACCCCAGGATGCTCCCAGGAGGAAGGTCACCAGCCCGGGGTGGGAACCAGGGAGAGCCTGGGGCAGGAGTGACCCTCCAGGGTCCCTGGGCAGTGCTAAGGGGGGGGTCACATCCCCAATCCTGTGTGGGATCTCCACACTGGGCATGTGGGGAGGGGGGCTCTGCTTGTCTGAGGGCTGGGCACCCCAGGCAGCCCCAGTGCCCCCTCGGGACAGCAGCAATTTCCCCAGGGCAGCCACCTGTCTGGAACTCGATGGTCCTCAGCATCTCAGCCACGTAGTCCACATTGATGGAGAAGTGGTCCATATTCTCGTAGCCGGGCTCAGGGCGGCTGCTCATCGATGTCTTGGACATGTCTGTGATCCTGCAGGGCAGAGACACCCTGGCAGCTGCAGGGCCCAGCACCCAGAGGAGCACCAGCCACAGGCCTTTCCCCCCACACTCCCCACTCACTTTTTCAGGAGTTCCTTGGAGTGCTGTGGAGTAAATCAAGGAGGGATCAGTGTCTCCCAGACATCACCTCCACCACAGGTCCACCCCTGCACATCCCAGAGGCACCCATAGATCCTTCTGGGTGAGCACAGCCCCCCTGTTTAGGCCTGTGAGGCAGCCCCTCGCCCACTACCACACAGCCCCAGGGCAACCCCAGCCCCCTGTGCCCTTCTGTCCCCGTTCCCCCGGCAGAACCTGCAGGTACAGGGCCATCTGGGGCTCCTCCATGGCCTGGATGGCCGACTCCACCAGCTTGGAGGAGGCCTCCAGGTGGTCTCCGTACTGGCGGATGAGCCCGCGGACGCGCTGCAGCTTGGCCTCCTGCTCGGCCGCGATGCTCTGCAGCAGCTCCTTCTTGCGCTCCTCCAGGATCCCGTAGAGAGCATCAAAGCGCAGCCCCAGGTGCTGCTTCTGCCGCCGCCCGTTCTCCTGCGGGACGGGAGTCAGGGGCTGCTCTGCCCCCCCCGGCACAGCCCCGGGGCCGCTCTGCCCCCCCACAGCCCCGGGGCACTCTGCCCCCGGGCCGCTCTGCCCCCGGCACAGCCCCTGCCTGCGCCAGCCCCGGGGCCGCTCTGCCCACCCCGATGGTGTGGCCCACCTCGATGGTGTGGCAGATCTCCTCCATCTGCGTGATGATGGCCTGGATCCGGTCGTTCCCCGCCACCAGCATGGCGATGCCGTCGCTGAGTTCGCTCTGGGAGTGGAGGGTGAGGGTGTGAGGGCGGCTCTGTGGGTGCCTCCGGCCCCCCAAGACCCCCCCCCCCCACCTTCTGGCGCTGGTAGACGGCCGGCAGCGGGGCCACCTCGCAGTCCTTGTGCGCCCCGAACACCTTGCACAGGGAGCAGGTGGGCGCCTCGCAGCGCAGGCAGTAGATGTTGATCCGCTCGTCCTCGTGCTCCTCACACATGAGGTGCTGCTCAGCCTTGGCATGAAGGGGTCTGCGTGGGGTTTGGGGGTGTCAGATGGACACCCCGGCCCCGAGAGACAGCCCAGAGACAGCACCAGCCCCAGGACCCACCCAGCCCTGGTGACACCTCTGGTTCCCAGGGACCCTCCAACCCCAGGGACACTCCTGGCGCCAGAAACACCTCCAGCCCTGGAGGCACCTCAGCCCCAGGGATATCCCCGGCCCTGTACGGGCCCCATGACTCCCCAGTCGGTTCCCATTGGGATCCCACCCCAGCCCTCTCGGTGGGCTCGCTGCCACCCGCGGGTCTCTCCTTCCCCCGCCCCGGGGTCCCCGCGCTTCCGGACCGGGCCGACTCCTGCTTGTAGATGTCGATGATGTTCTCCACGAGCAGGTTCCGCTGCAGTCCGTACACCCCGTGCCGGTCCAGCACCACCTCGTGCCGGCACGACGGGCACCGGAACCGCCCGCCCGACGGCACCGCGCTGGAGCCCCGCGACTGCCACAGCGGGTTGGAGGCCTGGGGGGGCACGGGAGGGGTCACGGCGGCGGGACCCCGCACCCCCGGCACCCCCGGCACTGCCGGCACCTCCCGCCCGCACGGATCTGCGCCCCGCACCCCCCGCCCCGGCACGGACCCGGACACAGAGACAGAGATGGAGAGCACGGGCAAGAGCGCGGCCGCCGGTGCGAACAGGCACAAGGACACACACACGCACGGCCCCTGCCTCCCGTTCACCGTCCCCGCCCGCCGGGAGCGGCCCCGGGCGCAGCCCAGCCGGAGGTCCCGGCGGCTGGTCCCGGGGCCGGGATTCCCGGGGCCAGTGCCGGACCAGGCCCCCCGGTGTAGAGGATCCCGGTGCTCCGGGTGCCGCTCGCTCCTCCGCCCCGCTGGCCGGGGACCCCGGGATAACGGGGCCCCACCCGCCCGACTGGGGTCCCGGGGCCGGAGGTCCCGGCGCCTCCCCCGCCCCAGCGGAGGGTCCCACCTGGAAAACGTCGTTGGCGCACTTGCGGCAGAGGTTGTGCTGGCAAGGCAGGATGACCACGGGCTTGGAGAACATCTCCAGGCAGATGGGGCAGATGAGCTGCTTCTCCAGGCTCTCCATGCTCCGCGCCTCCGCCAGAAGCGGCTTCAGCCCCACCGCGAAGTTCATGGCCACGGTCCCGGCCCGGCCCGGCCCGTCCCGGCTCTGTCCCGCGGCTCCGCTCCGGCCGCCCGGTGCCCGCTTTGTTTCGGCCCCGGCCGCGGCCCCCGGCGCTAATTTTAGCCGCCCCCGCCCCGCCGGGGCCGCAGCTGTCGGCGGCGTCGGGTGACACTGAGTCACCGTTGCTGCCCACCCCTCGGGACCGGCTGGTACCGGGACCGGCTCCTTGCCCGGAACCCACTGAGTTTCGGGATCGCGGATCCCCTGCGCGAGGAGAAGCGGCCGCTGTTCCGGGGGACCAGGGCTGGCTGGGGCAGGGGCTGCAGGGCTGGCAGTCTCGCTGGGGACTCTGTGCCCCGCTCTGCACGCAGAAGGGCTGAGGGAGGCTGGGGTCCCCCAGATCCCACAGCCCCAGCCCAGCGCCAGCCCCCCCGAAGAGCAGGGTGGAGGGGCTGGTGCCAGGACACCCCATCCTCGCTCACCCTGGCACCCTGTCTATATTTAGGGAGTGAGGCAGAGCCCATGCAGCTGCGGGCAGAGGCGGTGACCAGAGATGGGAAGAAAGGGAAAGTGGCTCGCTGCGCCCCCCTCGGTCCCATCCCGGCCAGTCCTGGCCCTCGGCAGGGCAGGAGCAGGGGCAGTGCCGGGCAGTGGGATCGGGGCAGTGCCGGGCAGTGGGATCGGGGCAGTGCCGGGCAGTGGGAGCGGGGCAGTGCCGGGCAGTGGGAGCGGGGCAGGAGCAGGGGCAGTGCCGGGCAGTGGGAGTGGGGCAGGAGCAGGGGCAGTGCCGGGCAGTGGGAGTGGGGCAGGAGCAGGGGCAGTGCCGGGCAGTGGGAGTGGGGCAGGAGCAGGGGCAGTGCCGGGCAGTGGGATCGGGGCAGTGCCGGGCAGTGGGAGCGGGGCAGGAGCGGGTCAGTGCCGGGCAGTGGGAGCGGGGCAGTGCTGGGCAGTGGGAGCGGGGCAGTGCCGGGCAGTGGGAGCAGGGCAGGAGCAGGGGCAGTGCCGGGCAGTGGGAGCGGGGCAGGAGCAGGGGCAGTGCCGAGCAGTGGGATCAGGGGCAGTGCCGGGCAGTGGGAGCAGGGCAGGAGCAGGAGCAGTGCCGGGCAGTGGGAGCGGGCAGGAGCAGGGGCAGTGCCGGGCAGTGGGAGTGGGGCAGTGCCGGGCAGTGGGAGCGGGGCAGTGCCGGGCAGTGGGATCGGGGCAGGAGCAGGGGCAGTGCCGGGCAGTGGGATCGGGGCAGTGCCGGGCAGTGGGATCGGGGCAGTGCCGGGCAGTGGGAGCGGGGCAGGAGCAGGGGCAGTGCCGGGCAGTGGGAGCGGGGGCAGTGCCGGGCAGTGGGAGCGGGGCTCCAGGGCTGCAGCAGCAAGGAATGGGAAGAGCAGAGCCGGTGGGAGCCAGCAGCACGGGACAGAGAGCGGGACCAGGTGGGTGACAGGAGACAAGTGACGTTCACTCCACTCAGCATGCCCACTCCACACAGGACATGACCTGCCCACTGCCCACCCCGGCATTCAGCAGCCCGCAGGATCCATGGGCACAGCCCTTGGCAGGGACAACAGCAGGCAGAGGCACATCCTGCTGCCAAGTGCTCCCGAGCCCTGGACAGAGCCCAGGCACACACACACACTCCCCTCCCGTCAGCCTTTAATGGTGCCCACAAAAACCCAGACAAACCCAGAGGGCAGAGGGAAGGGGTACAGACAGAAGCACCCCAACCCCACAGCAGCGTTTGGCACCCAGCACCCATCGGGAGGGTGGCATGAGGGGGGCCCTGGGCTCAGCCCAGCCCCAGAGGTTACAGTGCTAATGGTCTTGGACACGCTCAGCTCCCTTGCCCGAGCTAGGAGCTCAGCCTGGAGCATCTCTGCTCGTGCCTGCTGCTCAGTGCCCAACGGGGCACAAGCAAGGCACTAAAGGGGGCCGCAGCAGCACGGGCTCCAGGCCACTGCCACCACCAGTGCTGGGACGCAGGGGCACTGCCCTGGAGCTCGAGCAGGGGCCCAGGAGCTTGTGCATTGATGCTGGCCAAATTAACCTGAGATTCTATCCCTCCCGAGGCTGATGAGCCAGTCGGGGGGGGCGGGACCGTGGTCCCAGAAAGTGACAGTCCCAAAGGAGAATCCCCGCCCCAAGTCCTGGGGGAGTGGGTGGGATGGGGCCGGCTCAGGCATCACTCCTGGTGCTGGCTGGCAGCGGCTCCGTGCTGGCAGGCGGGGGCTGTGCTACAACAGGGATCTGAGGATCTGGAAAGGAAGAGCTGCAGATCAGTGGCTCAGCCCCATCCTGTGGTGCCAGTGAGCAGCAATCTCACAGCAGCCCCACAAGAGCTCCCACAGCCCAAAGCTCCCACCCCCCTGGCCAGTGCAGAGCTGCCCCGACCCCAGTGCAGGAGTCACCCAGCCCCACTGACACCAGTATGGCCAGTGCCAGGGACAGAGCCAGCCTGGAGCACAGCTGCTCTTCCTGTGCTTTGTGCCCCAAAGGGCACAGGCCCAAGGGTCTCTAAGCTTCAGGCCTGTTCAGGGGGCCTTTGTCAGAGGCAAGGAGAAGGTGCACCCATGGCCCATGCAGTGGCTTCCTCTGTCACTGTCACCAGCCCTGGCCCACAAAGGAAACACCGAGGGCTAGCTGGAAGAGCTGTGGCTAAAACCAACCCAAGGCATGAGCCAAAACTCTGTCCCCCACATGACATGGGACATAGGGAGACCCCAGAGGCCCCACAAAGCAAACACAGGTGCTCCCAGCTGGGCTCCAGCCTGACTTACCGCCTTCCTCTGCACGCATCTGTGCCTCCAGGTCCTTGGGGTCCACGTACTTGTAGGACTCGTCCTCTTTGGGCGGGCAACACGTCCCGCAGCAGAAGAAGCAGCAGCAGCAGCAGCAGCAGCAGGTGAGGGCACCACAGCACAGCAGCAGTGCCTGCGTCAGGAACAGATGCACCGTGAGCCCACGCCAGCCCCTGACCCACCACACCAAACCAGCACCGTGCCAGGACAGCAATAACACCCACCCGAGCCGCCAGCCCCATCCCGCCAGCCCCTGGACGCCGGGTGACGCCCGGCTCACCTGGAACCACCACTTGGACATGAGGAAGTAGTGCCGGACAGCATCATCGCCGAACTGCTCGGCCACGTAGAGGCCCAGGGAGCCGTACTGGTCGTACAGGCGCCGCTTGTCCGCGTCGCTCAGGGTGGCGTGGGCGCTGTTGATCTCCTTGAACCGCTCGGCCGCCGCCGGGTCATCGGGGTTCTTGTCGGGGTGGTACTTGAGAGCCAGCTTCCTGTGGGGTGCAGCGGGGGGACCCCGCCGTGGGGTCACAGCCTCGCTTCCCGGGCAGACCCCGACCCCGGGGAGCAGCCAGCGCCCTCGGCACGGGGTCACCGCCGCGCCTCCCGGAACCGGCCCTGACCGCCGGGACGGTACCGGGACCGTCCGGACGGGACCCCGGCCGCGCTCTCGGGACGGATCCCCGCGCCGGGGCTCCCGGGCCGCCCCCGCGGACCCCGCCGGACCCCCGTACCGATAGGCCTTCTTGATCTCCTCGGGGGAGCTGCCCTTCTGCAGCCCCAGCACGCGGTACAGGCTCTCCCCGACCCGCGACAGCTTCCGCTGCGGCCGCGGCGGCTCCGCCATGGCCGCGCCGGGGCTCGGGGCTCGCACGGGACGCAGCACCGAGGCCACCGGGCCCGCCCGCGCCCGCCGCCGCTTCCGCCCGCGACAGCGCCGCTCTGCGCAGGCGCCGCCCGCGGCCGGGACGGGGCCGGGGACAGGGACAGAGCCCGCCCCGGGACAGGGACAGGGCACAGCCCGGTACAGGGCACGGCCGGTACAGGGCCCGCCCGGGACAGGGCACAGCCCGGTGCAAGGCACGGCCGGGACGGGGACAGGGACAGAGCCCGCCCCGGGACACGGACAGGGCACAGCCCGGTACAGGGCACGGCCGGGACAGGGACAGAGCCCGCCCCGGGACAGGGCACAGCCGGTGCAAGGCACGGCCGGGACGGGGACAGGGACAGAGCCCGCCCCGGGACACGGACAGGGCACAGCCCGGTACAGGGCACGGCCGGGACAGGGACAGAGCCCGCCCCGGGACAGGGCACAGCCGGTGCAAGGCACAGTCGGTACAGGGCACAGCCGGTGCAGGGCACGGCCGGGACGGGGACAGGGACAGAGCCCGCCCCGGGACAGGGCACAGCCCGGTACAGGACACGGCCGGGACGGGGACAGGGACAGAGCCCGCCCCGGGACAGGGACAGGGCACAGCCCGGTACAGGGCACGGCCGGTATAGGGCCCGCCCCGGTACAGGGCACAGCCGGTGCAAGGCACAGTCGGTACAGGGCACAGCCGGTGCAGGGCACGGCCGGGACAAGGCACGCCCGGTTCAGGGCACAGCCCGCCCCGGCCCCAGAGACAGCTGGCCCCGCCCGAGCCCGGTCCGGCGGCGGCAGGACGCGGCACACGGGATCGCGCTGCTCCTTTATTGGTACAAAACGGCGGCGGGGGGCGGTGACGGCACGGCCGGGCCCGGGACAGCGCGGGGTGGGGGCAGACCCCCGCCCCCGGAACCCCCTGCTGCCGCCGCTGGCGGGGTGAGGGGGGGCACGGCTGCCGCTGCCCTTTGGAAAAAGAACCTGAGCGACAAGGGCAGCACCGGGAACGGGACAGCACCGGGAAGGCAGCCCGGTGCCAACCCCCCACTCCTGGGAGCAGGGATGGAGTGTGGCGTGGCGGGACAGGGTGGATCCATGAGGTCCAGTCCCTGATGTTGGAAGGTCCCGCTGGAGCCGGGGGCTGCCCACAATAAATACAAATAAATACGGATTCCAGGCATGGAGCTCACCTGGACTGGACCCCATCCCCCTCTTCCCCTGGGTGAAGGTGAGCACCCCCTCAGGCACAGCCGCAGGGAGGCCACCACTCCCTTGGGAGGCACGGCTGGCCCAGGCCCAGAGGCAGGGCTCTGGGAGCAAGGAATGTCCCTAAATGTCCCCTCTCCTTGGTCCACAGGAGAGGCCATCCCTCTCTTCTCCTCCTCCCTGGGGAGGATTGGTCCTTTGGGGCAGAGGGAGACCAGCAGCAGGGGCTTGTGCAGGTCCGAGAGCCAGGGGCTGGCAGGTGGGCACAGCTGGCAGCTCAGGGCCTCTCCTGGGGGCAGGGATGGGGGCCAGCCCTGCAGCCAGCCTGGCCCATGGTCCTGTGGCCAGCCAGCTCAGCAGTCCATGCTGTCGCTCTCGCACCAGGCCGAGGGGCCATCCGTGCCAAAGTATCTGTCTCCAAAGTTACCTGGCAGAGAATGGACAAAGTAAAGGGACAGCACCAGCAGCCCCACCAGAGTCCCTGTGGTGTGGCCACAAGGCTACCCCAGGGCTGCTGGCCCCATCCAGGGGGTACAGCCCACCCTGGCCCCCTCACCGATGCCCGGGATGATGTGGAACTCCTCGTTGACCCGTTTATCCACAGCGGTGGTGATGATGTGGACACGGGGAAAGGCGTAGGCCACGGAGTGCACGCCCATCTCCGCCATCAGCAGCGACAGCAGGAAGATCCTGTCCTCCTGCACGTCGTGGTCCTGTGGCACAGGGAGATGTGAGAGCCCAGCCGGGATCAGAGCATCTCCTGCCCCAGGAGGATCTCTCCGGCCGGGCCCTCACCAGCAGGACGCGCACGGCCATCATGGCCGCGGCCCCCGTGGACACGGTGCTGTCCATCAGGATCACATAGTCCTCGCTGATCTCCTTGGGCAGGCGCAGGTAGTGCAGCTGGGGAGGGAAGCAAGGCTGCTTGGTGACGTGCCAGCAGCGCAGGGCAGCGTGCCAGGCCGCAGCAGGGCTCACCTCAGGCTCGCCCGTGTCCAGGTTGGTCTGGATGAGGATCTTGCCCAGGCGGATGTCCTTGCACACAGCGGTCAGGGCCTGCTCCATGGTCTCGCCCGCGCGCAGGATGGACACGCCGGTGATCTGCAGAGGGGCAGGGACACGTGCTGGTGCTCCCAGGGCATGCTGAGCCCAGGAGCTGGGCTCTGCTGGGAGCAGGGCTCGTGTCTCACCCGCTGCCGGTGGAACCGCTTCCCCTCGTACATGGTGCCCTGGGGCGTCTCCACCGTGACCGACTGCAGAGAGGGGAGCACAGGAGTGTGACTGGGGGCACCCAGGAGGGGAGATGGGGATGGGGCTGTGGCTACACCCAGGAGCAGGCACTCACCTTCAGTGGCAGGAAGGACAAGGCATGTTCGATCAGCAGCCGCATCAGGCGCTTGGAGTAGAAGATGAATTCGTCCCTGGTTGTGTCCTTGTTCCTAGGAGGAATGACACGTGGGAGGTGGCAACAGAGCCCCTGCCATCTCCTGCACACCACACTGGGGCTCCAGAGGCCAACCAGCATGGACAGCAGTCCCAGTCTGCAGGAACCAGAGCACCCTTGTAGTGACACAGCCAGTGATCAGCAGCACTGTGGGGCTGAGACTCACTGAGACCTCAGCTTCTGTCTTAGACAGGACACAGAGGCAAGAGTGGCTTAGCTACCCTGGGAGGGAGATGCAGACCAGTTACAGACATCAGAGAGAGCTGGGAGAGTGGGGAGCAGGAACAGGTCAGGCAGGACCCTCAGTCCTGGGGCAGAACAAACTCGGGAGCAATAGGTGAGTGCTGGGGAGCCCAGTGGGAACAGGACAGAGCCAGGACGAACTCAGACCCTGCTGTGGAAGGGGACATAGTGCACCATGGCTGAGCATGCTGGATGACAGAAAAGAGTTGAACATATCCCCAACTCTCTCCTCTATGCACTAAATCAGAGAAAGCACTGCCAAGAACCAGGTGACTGAAATACCCATTGTGCCCTTTTCACAGCTCTGACGTACTGAGGGCAGCAAGGCTTAAACACAAACCAGAACAAAGCTGCCATGGGGCTGCAATTCCCAGGGAACCTCTCCCCTTGCCCAAGAGGGGTAAAGCCAGCCCTGCATGCAGGGCACTAACCACACAGCAGAGGGAGAGTGGATGGCTTTTCCTACTGGGAGCCACCAGCCACCCACTGGCCACCAGCCTAGTGGGGAACATGAGGACGAAGGAGTCCCACAGACACCTGTCCCTTCCCAGATGGAAGAGGTGGAGCTGGCAACACTCCTGAAGAGGCAGAAGGATATTGAATATTTTTACTCTGTATTTGAAGACATCATGTGCCATTTCTTACACCCACAGAGGCGCTCAGAGGAGGACAAACAGTCACTGCTGTCCCTGTGTGCTCCTGCAGCCATTCCAGGGCTGCTCACAGCTGAGCACCTGCAGTGACCACAGCATACAGACATTCCCAAAATTCTGGGCACAGCCAGCACCCCCAGGGAAGGCAGAAAATCAGCTCTGGTCTGGAAGGAACAGGCACCCTGCCTACGGCTCCCAGCGTGAGCTGCCAGCATGCTCTCACAGGTGGGCTGCACCCACACATCCACCCACAGCAGCTCGGGAGCAGCACGAGCCTGGCAGCCTCCCTGCCTCCACAGCAGCCTGTCCCATCCCAGCTGCCCCACTGAGACCCACAGCAGCTGTGCTGGCCCCTGCCTGGGTGGGATGGGCCCCACACTGCTCCCTTAGAGGCAGGCTCCTCTGGGGAGGGGGAGCCACCCCTGGCCACAGTGCAGAGACAACCAGGAAGCTTCTTGCCCAGGGCACAAGCAGGGCAGGGGAAAGGGCTGTGCCAGGGAGGGCAGCAGCAGGGTACCAGGATCCATCAGTGCCACCATCCCACCTCCTCAGCTGGCAGGGCACTGCCCAAGGGGCCATCACTGTCTGGGTGAAGCCTGAGGAAACACCCTGCTCCTACCCACAGGGGAGGCAGATGAACCTCAGCACACTGCAGCATACTGGGAGCCTGCTGCTGGGCATGGCAGCAGCACAGCTGGCACTCCTGACCACCTCAGCCTTCCCTAGCATGCTCAGGAGATGACAGAGGGACCAGGAGGATCTGCCTGGGGCCTGATCATGGCATCAGCTCTGTGCATGAGCTGGACTGTCTGAGTGTCAGCCCAGAGTATCAGGCACCAGGAAATCTGGGCATGAATGGGTTACAGAATCCCAGACTGGTTTGTGTTGGGAAGGACCTCAAAGGTCATCTTGTCTCACCACAGCACCTTCTATTATACCAGGTTCCCTCAAACCCTGTCCAACCTGACCTTGGGGCTGCCAGCTATCCTGAACAACCTGTGGCAGAGCCTCACACCCTCACGGAAGAACTTCTTCCCAGTGTCTCATGTAACATGCCCTCTGGCAATGGGACACCATTCCTCCTCATCCTGACACTGCATCCTTCATTCCCCATCTATTCTCAGCCTCGTGACTCAAACTGTGCAGCTATTCCAGTGTGGGACTCTTCCAGTTTCTGTCTCTCCACAGCAGCAGGAATTGCTCTAGAAGCTCGTTCCCCGGATGCCAGCCTGGATCTGCCACACGATGCTCATCTGCTGCCACCAACACCCAGCAGACAGACAGGAGGAGCCTCAGTGTGCACAGCAGGGAATGGTGCTGCTGGCACACCAGGAGCCTCAGTGTGAACAGCAGGAATGGTGCTGCTGGCACACCAAGACTGAGTGTCTGGCTCCCAGGGAGCTGCCCTGGGAGCGATGCAGGTGCCAGGCTGGACATGTCGAGGCACTGGGAAAGGCTGTGCTGGTGGGAGCAGCAGCACTCCAACAGCTGCAACCTGGTGCAGTGGAAGGCTCCACTAGCTTGTTGAAGAAATCCTATATAACAGTCTGTATTAAGAGAGTTGTTGCTTTTAGCTATTCAGCTTCTAGCCACTTGCTTTAGCCATCCTGCCTTCTAGCCATTTGCTTATTGCTGCTGCTTTTGCCACTGCTTGCCATTGCTTTTGCTATTGCCTGTTGAGACTGATGTGCTTTGTAATAAATGACCTTTTTAACTATTAGCTGCTTTGCTTATTAGAGAATTACCTGACAAGTAAGAGCCTAAGGGCTCAGAGTAGGAGCCTATAGAGCACCTGAGAGTTTGGTGCCATAGAGCACCTGGGGGTCAGAAAGAACCCCTGCACCAGATACCACAGCTGGTGCCCCGTGGCTGTAGCCACAACTGGTCAGGGGCTGAATTAGGTACCACCTAAAGGTCCCTCCCACCCAAACCACTGTATGATTCAATTAATAAAGACGAGAGACAGATCTGCCAAGATGCAGTAACTTTGCACATGGAGGTGCAGGCAATGTGGCTAAAGGTGTGTTTGATTCTCACCAGCCTGGAGCTCTCTGGGAGCCCAAGAGAAGGGCAGCAGGCAAAAGCAGCACCTCAGGGGCAGAGGGTGACCACATGGTGGTCACACATGGTGACCAGCAACAGCCCCATGCCATGGCCAAGTGACACAGAAGCCAATGAGTGCTGCCAAGTCTCACCACAAACACTTGCTGCCTCGCTGTCCCCTGACACAGCCAGCCAGCAGAGCTCCTCAGTTCAGAGGTTTGGGAAAGGCACTGGCCCAGCAGGATTTCTGGGGTAGCTGACAGGCTGAGCCCATGTTCCTCAGAAATGTGGCATTTCTTATACACCAGCTGGAATGGGCTCAGCTGCTTCCCCACCCCGGCCCTGCTCCCACATGGAATCAGCACAGCCACGTGAGGCCAGTTATGTCAAAGCCCTGCAGCCCCAGGAAAGCCTGACCCACCCCCAGGGCAGCCTAGCACAGCCCTGAGCCTCAGTGGATTAAGGTCATCAGGCACTTGTGGAACAAAGGTGGAGCCAGAGCCTGGGGGAGGGACATGGGTGCTGGCACAGGGCCCTGCCAGTGCCACATCACCTGTTCCACTGCCATGACCTGCAGCCTCTGCTTCCACAGCAGGGAGGAGTCAGGAGAAGGAAAGGAGATGCCCAGCCTATATGTGATCATGAGAATCTGAAGATCATAAATTGTTTGGGTTGGAAAAGCCCTTTGAGATCAAATCCAGCTGCTCCCCCAGCACTGCCAAGGCCACCACTGGCCCACACCTCCAAGTGCCACGTGATTTCTAAATTGCAGCATGGATGGGGACTCCATCACTACCTGGAGCAGCTGTGCTGAGGCTGGACAACCCTTTCAGTGAAGAAACTGCTCCCAGTGTCCAACCTGAATCTCCCCTGGAGCAGCCTGAGGCAGTTTCCTCTTTTTCCCTGTCCCCTTTTCCACGGCAGCAGAGCCTAACCCTCACCTGGCTGCATCCTCCTGTCAGGAAGCTATGGGGAATGAAAACGTCCCCCTGAGGCTCCATTTGTCCAGGCTGAGCCCCTTTCCCAGCTCCCTCAGCCTCTCCTGGGGCTCCAGCCCCTTGCCCAGCTCCGTTCCCTTCCCTGGACACGCTGCAGCCCCTGCAGGGCTCTCCTGTCAGGAGGGGCCCAGAGCTGCCCCCAGCACTGGAGGTGCCCCAGCAGCCCCAGCTGGGACAGCCCAGGTGCCACTGGCATCTTGCCCTCATGTTAAGCCAACACCTCCAGGGCCTTTCCAGCCCCTCTGCCCCAGCCTGGAGTGCTTCATGGGGTTTTTGTGACCCAAGGGCAGGACCTGGCACTTGGCCTTCTTGACCCTCACGCTGCTGGTCTCAGCACATCAATCCAGCCCTCCCAATCCCTTTGCAGAGCATTCCTGCTCTCCAGCACACCCACATCCCACCCCACTTGGTGTCATCTGTGAACTTACTGAAAGTGCACTCAGTCCTCTCCAGGTGTCTCACAAGGACATGAGCTTACACTTTCCAAATCAACACACACAGGTGCCATAGCACCACAGCATGGGCAGCACAGGAGGACCAGAGCTCAACATACCCTCTCTGCTGTGGAGAAACACACAGCCACAAAAACAAGGCACGTCTGGGTACTCCTAAAGCCCTCAACCCTCCACTAAGTGATGCTACTATCACCTGAAAAAAAAGGAGCATCAGAGGGCAATAAAGAGATGAGAGTGGTGAAGTCATAGAAGCAACTGCCCAGGTCCCTTCTTTAAGCTAGCTCTAAACCCAAGTGCCCTGGGAGAGGGGCAAGGGGTACCTTGTTCCATGCCACCAGCTGCTCTACCTGTGCTCCAGTGAGGAAAGAGCCAACCAGTTCCCTCCCACTGCAGGAAAGCCTTTGGCTCAGGAATCACCCAAAGCAGATGTGCAGATATCTGGTTACCAGAGAAGTGCCCATGGGGCCAGAGCCAGCTCCATTCAGCTATTCTGCTCCAGACCAACACCCACAGCTGAGGTCCCAGGGGCAAAGGGGAAAAACTCAGGGCAGGCCTGGTGGTGTGAGCCCCCAAGCAGTGCAGGGAAGGGCTGGGGGCAGGATTACCTGCTGATGGTGTGAAGGGCTGGGGGCAGGATTACCTGATGATGGTGTGCATGCCCCGCACCTGCGGCGTGCTCTCCAGCACGCTCAGCGTCTTCGGCAGTGGCTGTCCTTGGTGGGCGGAGGCCAGGGCTGCCCTGCAGTGGGGAGGGGGGGTCAGAGCTGTGCAGCACCCCCCAGGCCCTGGAGGGACACGACCCCACCAAAGGAAGGCTCAAGAACACCCCTGGAAGGCTGAATCGTGCTTGGCCTCTCTGCCTGGATCCTGAAGAATGCCCCAAGTCTGACAGCAGGCATGAGACCCCAGAGCTGGACTACCCAGAAAACCAGGGCAAACCTCCTGGAGCACACACACTGCTGCTGCAGCCTCTGCACAGCCTTGGCCAGCACCAGGCCCCGCAGGGCAGGACATTCCCAGGACCCTGGGACGGGGCTGTGCACCGTGCGAGGGACAAGGGCTGTCCTGCTCAAACGGGACATGACCTGCCCGGAGCAGGGACCATGCAGGGCACTTCTCCCATGGAAGTGAACAGCCCAGGGTAACTCAGCAGTCAGGACAGGACCAGGGCAGGGAGCTGGTCACACCTGGGCACCACATATCAGCCACAGTGTGGGATATGTCACAGCTGCAGCCAGACAGGGCCCAGGGAGCTGACAACAGCCACTGCAGCACTGGGGAGCAGCAGCTACACTCAGGCACCTCAGCAAAGCTCTGCCAGCAGGGACAGGGAGAAGGCAAGACCTGGAATCCAGCGGGTGCCAGCAGTCCCTCCCAGCCCAGAACTGGCTCCTCTGCAGTGTGGGTCCCACGTACCTGACTGTAATCTCCCGCTGGGTGATGGAGAGGTCATCGGCGCAGCACAGGGGAACAGGAAGGACACCCTGTCAGTCACTCACAGCCCAGCACAGCCACCACAACAGCCCAGCTGGCTCCCCACCCTCCTCCCCAGTGCCCACTTCACAGATCTGCTTCCCCAAGCACCATGCCAGGGCTTTTTGAGAAGACAGAGGCGATGTCAATACTCCTGTGTGCAGCCACATCCTGCCCCCATCCTCCCTGCAGGACCTTTCTCCTCCTCACCCCAGCTCACCTTCTCCAGCTGGCTGTGCACGTGCTGCACAATGAGGTCCAGTGCCACGAAGTTCTCCCCACCTGAGAGTGGAGCAGAGGAGCGGGGTGGGGTGGACGCTGACCCACCCCTGCCCCCAAACACCTGCTCCCAACCAGGAGCCAGGCTCAGCTCAGGCCTCACCCCTGGGCACCACGATGTCGGCAACCTGCACGGTGGGCTCGATGTACTGCTCGAAGGCCGGCTTCACAAACTTGTTGTACTGCTTGATGACCCCTGCAACGTCACGGCCGCGCTCCATGATGTCGCGCTGCAGCCGCCGCACCAGGCGGATGTCCGAGTCCGTGTCCACAAACACTTTCATGTCCAGGAGCTGGAAAACTGGGAGGGGTGAGCACCCCCTATGCAGCTCTCACCATACCTGCGTTACTCCCTCCACCACCCAGCAATGGCACCCAGCATCACCTCCCCTGAGGTCCCTGATTACAGTGCTCTGCCAGCAAGTGGGGCACCCTCTCCCTCCACAGCCCCACGCCACAGCAGCACCCAGGGCCAGTGCCTGTCCCGCTGCAGCACATCCCTCCCGGGCCAGCAGCCACCTGAGGCAGCGATACCTTGAGCAGCTCCTTGTTGGCGAAGGCCAGGATCCCCTCAAACACGATGACATTGGCCCCATACACTGTTTTCTGCAGGAAGACAGAAGCTGGGTTTGTCCTGTTTCTCTCACATGCCATGGCAGCACCAATACTGACACAGGCAGGGCACTGACCCCCCTGGGCTCTCACCACTGTGTTGGGACTCCCCATAACCGTCCTGCAGCAGCCAGGTTTATCCCTGTGCATGATGCTTCAGCCCAGGACAGACTTGAACTTTTCTTCAGATCTCAAGTCTCTGCTCAATGCCATCCCCCCAGCACCCCTCTGAGTCCCTCCCTCGTATCTGCACTGTTTGCAGATGCACACACAGTCCCCCCAGAATGAGTCCCCCACTCCTGATGACCCCCAGCCGCCCCCTCCCTTTAGCCTTGCAGGCCCTGCAGCACCCAGAAGTGCTCCCCTTTCATGGGACTGTGCCCCCAGGCCCAGCCCGGCCCCTGCTGCACCCACCCACTCGCGGCGCCGGCTGTGCGTGGTGAAGTCGTACACCGGCACTTTCACGCTCTTGCCCTTCTTGAGCTTGCGCAGGACACTGACGAGCAGCTCGAAGTCAAAGGCATCGGGGTGGTCGAAGTTGTAGTCGCTGCGGGCTGCCAGCGCCTGCTGCCCCTCATCCAGCACCTGCAGGCACCGGCACTGCTCAGTGCCGCACCGGATCCCGGCACCCACAGGCACCGGCACACTGGCACTGCTCAGTGCGCACCGGATACCGGGACCTGTATACCGGCACTGCTCAGTGCTGCGCTGGATCCCGGACCCACAGGCACCGGCACACCGGCACTGCTCAGTGCCGCACCGCATCCCCGGAGCCCCGAGCAGCAGCACCACGCTGGAACCCGAGTGTCGGCCCCGCTCCGTGCTCTCCCGGCCCCGCTCCGCGCTGTCCCGGCCCCTGGGCCCCCTGTCCCGCACCTTGTAGAAGGAGTCCATGGAGAGCAGCACGACCCAGGGCACGTCCAGCGCCTCGATGATCCGCGTCGCCACCGTGGTCTTTCCCGAGGCGCTGCCGCCGCACAGGCCTGCGGAGAGCGGCGGGGGCACCGCCCCGGCCCCGGATCCGTCACGGCTCCGGATCCGGATCCGGCTCCGGCCCGGTCCCAGCCCCTCCTCGGCCGCTGCTCGGGGCCTGGTTCCACGATTTTCGACAGCAGCCCGACCGCGGCCCGGTCCGGCCTCCATCCCCTCCCCGGCCCGGTCTCGGCTCCATCTCCTTTCTGATCCAGCTCCATCCCCTCCCCTGCCCGGCCCGGTCCCACCGCTCACCGATGACAAAGGCCTCATCTACGGGCGCGCCGGTCTCGCTGTACCAGGGCGGCCGCCCGGCCGTGTAGATAGTCCGTTTGCTGGTGCGCAGCAGCGGCGGCTCCGGCTTGCACTGGCTGGCGGTGCGGCGCCGTGGGGCCGGGGCGGGCGCCAGCGGCAGCCGGCTGAGCAGCGATCCCAGCGGGGCTCCGCCGCGCCCCGCCGCTCCCGCGCGCCTCAGCACCCGCCGCCGCCGCCATCGCCGCGCGCGGCCGCGGGGGCTGCCGGGACTGGCAGGCTGAGGGCCCGGGAGGCAGACCCCGCCCCTGCTCGGGCCCCGCCCCTGCTAGGGCCCCGCCTCCTGTTTAAGCCCCGCCCCGATTAAGACACGCCCCTGTTTAGGTCACGCCCCCTTATTAGAGCCCGCCCCCTTGCCGTCCCGCCCCTGAGGCCCCGCCCCCTGCTCGGGCCCCGCCCCCAGCGCGCGGCTCACCTGCAGCCCCCTCCCCAGAGCTGTCCCAGCCGGGGCTCCCCGGGCCCGCTCTGCTCCTCAGCCTCACCCAGCAGAGACGCTCCAGCCCTGCAGCAGCACAGGCTGCTCTCCCCAGGCGGGCTCTGCCCAGCTTGTCCCTGTCCCCCGTGTCTTGGGAGCCAGGGCTGGGCCCGGCGCTATGGGGTGGTGTCCATTGTTGGTTCAATAATGGTCAACTCAGTGTCTCCCAGGACCGCTGGAGCCTCTCTGCGGAGCTGCTTCTCAGCCGGCTGCCCGTCCTGAGGTTGGTCTCCCAGGTCAGGACCTGGCCCTGCCCTGTGCTGACCCTCCCCAGGCTCTTGCCCCAGTCTCTTCAGAGCATCCTGAGTCCCGCCTCACTATGGAGCAGCACGACCCGCCGGGTGCAGCCACTTCTCCCCTGTCCGTGTCATCTGTCACCGTGCTCTGCCTGGCCTCCAGGTCCCTAAAGGCGGCGATAGGCGGGACTGGACTCGGTATTAACCCCTGGGTACACTGATCGTTACTGGCCGCTGAACACCCTGCCCTGGGCTCGCCATACAGACCTTGTTCAATGCAGTCCCCCCGGCTCATCCAGCCCACGCTCCCAACACTTGTCTCGGAGGATCCCGAGGGGTACAGCGTCAAAAGCCTTCCTGCAGCCCGGGCAGACACTGTCCCCTGCACTCCCCTTGTGCGGCATTTCACCGCGGAAGGTGATCGGAATGGTCAGGCACGATCCCCGCCGGTGACACTACGCCGGCTTCTCTTCAGCTTCCCTCCTGTCCTTCCCGTGCTCAGACGGCTTCCAGGAGCAGTTGTGTCATCACCCGCCCAGGGACAAGAGGTGGGGCTGAGCCCTGCCCCGAAGAGCTTCTCCTTACACACAGCTCCCACGTATTTGCCTGGAGATCCACCGGAGCGCAGCCCCGAGCAGCCCCGCGCACCCGGCCGCGGCCGCCCCCGCCCGGAGCCCGGACCGGCGGCGGGGCGGGGCGCGGCGGGAGGGGCGGAGTCACGGCAGGGGCGGGGCTCGGCGGTGCCGGTGCCCGCGGTGCCGCTCACTCCCGGGATGGAGCCCCCGACCGGCACCGAGAGCGCCCGCCTGGTCAGCCCGCGGGGCGGCCGCTCCGACGGCAGCCTGCGCCTCAAGAGGTACCGCCGGCACCGGCAATCATCGCCCCGGCATCCATCACCGGCTCCTCCGGCTCACCCATCACCGGCACCCACCGCACCGGCATCCCATCACCCCGGCACCCCCACCACCGCCAGCACAACCCCATCACCGGCACCGACGGCACTTCCATCACCGGCACTTCCATTACCGGCATTCCCATCACTGGCACCCGCATTGCCCCGGCACCTCCGTCACTCCGTCACCACCGGCACTTCCATCCCCACCGGCACACCGTGGTCCCGACAACCCCATTTTCGGCACTGGCACCTCCATTATCGGCACCCCCATTACCCCGGCCCCGCCACCCCCGGCACCCCATCACCTCCCATGGCCCCCGGCAATTCCTCGCACCGCCACCTCCATTATCCCCCGCATCCGCAACCCTCGGTCCTCCCGCTCCCGCGCTGCCGGCACCTGCTCGCCCACCATCCCCGGCACCTCCATCGCCCCCATCGCCCCCGGCTTCTCGGACACCCGCCAGCCCCCGGCACGCCGCGCGCCGCCCACCCCCACCCCCGACACCGGCACCCCCGGCACGTCCCTTCCCGCCCGCCCCCGTGCCTCCATCCATCCGACACGGACAGCGGCACCTCCGCAGTCCCCGCGCCAGCCCTGACCGACAGCCCGCCGCCGGCACGTTCACCCTGCCGCCGGCACCTCCGCTCAAGCGGAACCAGCCCCATCGTGCGCCAGCCTCGCTTCCCCCTCGGGTGTCCGTCCCGCACCTATCGGCGGCCAAACCTCACCCACGCACACCGGTACCACCTATCCACCTATCCATCCATCCATCCATCCATCCATCCATCCATCCATCCATCCATCCATCCATCACCCGCCCACACCAGTGCCGTCTATCCATCCGCCCCCGTCCCGCCGGGTTGTCTGTCCCCGCTCCCGCACTGCTGCCCCACGCAGCAGGACCTCGGCCCCGCCGCCCCTTCCCCATGCCTCAGTGTCCGCTGGCCCGTCCCGCAGCCTGGCTCCAGGCACAACACCTCGCTGCCACCCGCACCTCCCGGCGGGGACCAGCGCCAGTCCCGTCTCCGGTTCCGGCGGGAGCCCCGCGCCGCCGCCTCCTCCTGCCTCCGTGGCTGCTCGTCCTGCTGCGGGGGGCTTCCGCCAGTGCCCCCCCGACCGCCTGGCTGCATACACCACCGGGAGGTAGCAGGACCCTCGGGGGTTCTGGGCAGGAGCCCCCGAGCCGGTGCTGCCGGCAGTGACCCCCGCCCCCAGTCTCTTCACAGGCTCTCGAGACCCTCCGGCACCGACGGCGCCCCCGGCTGCAGATCCCCGCTGCCGCTGCAGCCCCCCGACCCCCAGCCCCGGGCAGGGCAGGCTCCAGGCCCGCCGGCAGCTGAGCGTCGCCTGCGCCGTCTGCTGCCTCTTCATGGTCGGGGAGGTGATAGGTACCGCGGCCGGGCCGGGCCGGGCCGGGCGGGGCGGGGGCTGCTGCGGGGCGCGGGGTGCCAGCTGCTGTGTGCCCGCAGGCGGGTACCTGGCGCACAGCCTGGCCGTCATGACGGACGCGGCGCACCTGCTGACAGACGTGGGCAGCATGTCCGTCAGCCTCTTCTCCCTCTGGGTCTCCAACCGCCCACCCACCAAGACCATGACCTTCGGCTGGCACCGCTCGGGTGAGCTGAGGGCGCTGCCCTGCGGGGCTCCGCGGGGCCCCCGCGGCCGGGCTGGGCGCTGACGGTCCCGTCCCACAGAGACACTGGGTGCGCTGGCCTCTGTCCTGTCTATCTGGCTGGTGACCGCAGTCCTCGTCTATCTGGCGGCCGCCCGCATCATCAGCAACGACTACGAGATCGAGGCGCGAGCCATGCTGGCCACATCCGCCTGTGCCGTCGGCGTCAACCTGGTGTATGTCCCACGTGGGGCTCCATCAGCCTGAGCCCTGCCCCACCTCTGCCCCTGGAACCCCAAGAACCCCAGCTGTGCCCCCAGGTCACTTTATGTCCCTGTGCGCCAGCTTTGTGTCCTCAGCCACCACCTCCCCCACTTCCCTGTCCCCCATATGCTCGGTGCTTCCAGTCCATGTGCCTACATCCCTTCACCCCACGTTCCCTGGTCCCCAAGCAGTGCCTCCCAAGCCCTGTCATGAGCCCAAGGACCAGACCCCTGCCCTGTTCCTGCACACCGTCCAGCCCTGTTGCACCCCAGCCCCACTCCTCCCACTGTCCCAAGAGCCAGGTGTGACTGCCTGTGCCCCCTTTGCCCAAGTGGGGCCGGCAGGGCCCCCATGCCCTGCCAGCGTGGCACTGATCCAGTCCTGCTCTTCCCAGCATGGCCTACATCCTGCACCAGTCCCCTGCTGGCCATGGCCATGGCACAGGGGCCTACGAGATGCTGGAGAGCTCTGTGGGCTGCCAGCCCAGCCCAGCCCTGCCCGGCAGCACCAGTGTGCGGGCAGCCTTCGTCCACGTGGTGGGTGACCTGCTGCAGAGCATCAGTGTCCTCGTGGCAGCCACCATCATCTACTTCAAGGTGCCCGGGCTGGACGGCCCCAGTGCTGCCGGTGGGAGCAGCTGGCCCAGTCCCATGCAGGGTGCCACGGGGGCTCTGCCCCCAGCTTCACCCAGACCTCGCTCTCTGCAGCCCCAGTGCAAGATTGCAGACCCCATCAGCACCCTCTTCTTCTCGGTCTTCGTCCTCAGCTCCACCATCACCATCCTCAGAGACGTCTTCAGGGTCCTCATGGAAGGTGAGCAGTGAGTGAGAAGGGTGTGAGACCACAGGGGTGGGCACAGGAGCTCCTGGAGCTGCATCTGCCATAGCACTTTGCCCATGGGGTGGCTCATGTCCTCTGCCCTTCCCTTGCCCCACCTGAATCCCCCCAGTCCCTCCACTCCAGCCAGGTGCACTGGCCCCAAGGTGAGGCCAAAGCCACCACGCCCAGCCTGGCTCCCCTGGGGGAGCCCCCAGCCAGGTGGGTGGCACGGCTGGGGGCCCAGGGTGGCCCCTGTGAGCAGGTGGTGCTGCAGGGGCCCCGCGGGGGCTGGAGTTCGACGCGGTGAAGGAGGCGCTGCTGGGGACCAGTGGCGTGCGGGGTGTCCACGACCTGCACCTGTGGGCGCTGACGCTGGGGCACCCCGCCGTGGCGGTGCACGTGGCCGTGGGTGAGTGACCAGCACAGGGCACGGCCAGGGGCCCACTGGCCATGCCAGGAGTGATTCCCTGCCCTGCTGCTCCCAGACGCCAGCGCTGACGCTGAGACGGTGCTGCAGGAGGTGACTGCCCGGCTCCAGAGCAGGTTTGGCTTTGCCCTGTGCACGGTGCAGGTGGAGCAGCACCAGGAGGACACAGCAGGCTGTCCCCACTGCCAAGACCCCCGAACCTGAGACCCCCACCTGCTGCTACATTGGGCTAGACATGGCCCTGGGCCCAGCTCCTTGTGCCAGAGCAGGGCAGTGCTTGAGACCCCATCTCCCCCTCTGCCCACCCCACAGCTGCGGAGCCCTGGGGTGACGCCAGTGTGGTGTCCTGGGGGATGGACACACGGCCTGGCCTGTGGAGCACAGGGGCTCCCTGGGATCTTCCACTCCCTGCTGTGCCACAGCTCCTGAGGAGGCGGAATCCTACCCCACCACCCGTTCCCCAGGGAGCCTGTCTGTCCTGGCAGGAAGGGACATCCCCCACAGGGGACCTCAGACCTGGCCTTGGCCCCAGCCCCCCACACTGCTGCCTGGGCTCCATCTGAATCTTGCTGTGCCTGGGCCTGATCCATTCCCTCTGCTGAGTCGTGCCTGTGCCCCTGGTGTCCATCTGTCCATCTGTGCCAGCAGCGGTGCCAGCGCTGCCAATAAATGTGTTGGAGCAGCAGCAGCAGCAGTGCAGCAGACAGGGGGGCATGGGGAGGGAAATGGTGGTTGGAGGTGGGCCCCTACAGTCACAGTTACCAGCCACATCCACCCCGGTGCTGGTAGCACCACAGCCATACAAAACCAACCACATTTATTCTGCACAGCTGAACACAAGCTCAATGTGAGCGACTCCACAGCTCCCAGCCCCCTCCTGCCCTTGGGCGCACGGAGGCGAGCACAAGCACAGCTCCAGGCTGGTGGAGCCCACAGGGTCAGACCCACAGCTCAGCCCTGGGAAAAGCACAGCTCCCAGCACCCCTGCCCAGCTCAGACCAAACAGCGCAGATGGACCTCTCCAAGCCCAGAGGATGAGGACAAGTGTCCAGACCATCCCAGGGAATGGCTGGGAGCAGCTGCCCCTCCTGCAGCACCTTGGGAAAGCAGCACTGAGAGGGCTCATAGCCCCATGCCAGCATAGCTGGCCCCAGCCCCAAGCCCTGCCCAGGGCAAGCACATGGCCGCAGCCTGAGGGACTGACACTCCTACTCTGCTGGCGGCAGGGAGTGCTCAGGGGGGCCAGGGCTGCTGGGTGTGTCCCCATAGAGGACGCTGAAGCGGGCCTGGCACTCTGGGAGCAGCTGGTGGCCCACGGCCGAGGCCAGCCCTGCCAGGCAGTGTGCCCGCACAATGCCCGCCTGCCCGCCCGACACCAGCCACCCCTGCGAGTCCAGGTTGGGGCTGAAGCGCACCTGTGGGAAGAGAGCAGCTCACAAGGGAGGGCTCTGGCGCCCAGGGCAGAGCTGGGGCTGGGGCTGAGCCTGCACACCCACCTTGTGCAGGGCCTCCATCTGCAGGCGGTCGAGGCTCAGCTCTGCCTTCAGCTCCTGCGTGTGCATGCGGCGCATGGGCTCCCGGCTGGGGAGATTCTGGAAGCTGCGCTGGAAAGCGGTGGCACCACCTTGGGCTGCGGGCCCGAGGCAGGAGCATCGCCTGCACCACCATCTCAGCCCTGCCAGAGCTAAGGGGCTGCCCCAGTGCCCCAGCAGCACCTCCTGGCCCTGCCCCACTGCCCAGCCTCAGCCCCACCAGCCCTGCTCACGGGCTGCCCCCGTCCTCTCCTACCAGGTCCGTGTCCTGGAATCGGATGTAGCTCCTGGCTACCATCTCGCTGTAGCAGTGGGTCCTGGGCAGTGCCTGCTCGCAGTGCTCAGACCCATCAGGGCTGCGTGGCAGCAGGTCAGCTTTGTACACTGGCTGTGGGTGAGAGAGGGCTCAGGGCAGGGCACACAGAGATCCTGCTGCTCCTCTGCAGACAGGGACCACCAAGGGGATGGGGGGCCCAGGGCACTTCTGCTATGGTCCCCTGTCCCCCTCCAGCCCCGTGTGCAATGGTCTCTTACAAATCTGCGGTCCGAGGAGCGCTTGACGTTGAGGGGGTTGACAGCCAGGTCAGGCAGCACCGCTGCCACCAGCTCCCCGGTGATGTCACCCGCAGCTACTGTGTTCAGCCAGTCTGAGCCAGAGATGCTCTGCAGGGACAGAGGGCTGCAGGGGGGGCACAGGACTCCCACCACCCCAGCAGTGTCACCCCACCCGCAGGCCCTGCGCCCCAGCTGGTGCTGAGCTGCCCACTGGGACAGAGCAGCCCTGCACTGCCCCTTACCCACACGGTGCCCTTGCGAGGGGCCACAAAATAGGCCTTGAAGCCCAGGTAGCCAGCGTCAATGTAGTGGATCCCGCAGAGCCCGTACCTGTGGTGGGAGGGACACAGTGAGGCGTGGGGTGCCTGACTCTACTGTCACCAGGAATGTGAGAGCCAGGCTCAGCCCACCCCCCACAGAACTGGCCCAGGGTGAGGGGCTGTTCTTGCTTTAGCAGCACATTATAGAGCCAAGAGGCAGCTCAAGGCAGCTCCAAGGGGCCAAGAACTCCCTGAGACCCCAACCTCTTTAGCAGCACACCTGTTGCCTAGTCCAGGCCATCCCCTGGCCCAGTCTGCCTCTGCCTCAGGGTGGCATGGCAGAGGGGATCTCACTCTGTGCTGCTGCAGTGTGACCAAAAACAAGCAAAGCTTGCCCTGCCATTGCACAGTACCAGGGAGGGAGAAGCCAGAGGGGCCCCAGGGAAGCTGGACCAGGCCTGGCCCCCAGCACTCACGGGGCATAGCAGTTGTCCTGGGCCACAGTGATGCCATTGTAGGGCAGCAGCCAGGCCACCTCGGTGCTCAGGAAGCGCTTGATGCTGTTGATGGGCTCGTAGAGCCGCCGCAGGTCCCAGAACTTGATCTTGCGATCGCTGCCCACCGTGACCAGGAAGTTGCTGCAAAGCAGGAGAAAGGCAGCACTGAGAGCCCAGCACGGAGCTGTGCCCCACCCCAGCACCCCAGTGCTGCAGTGGCTCAACTGCAACACCCTGGAAAGCCCAGCCCAACCTCCCGGGTGCTGCAGAGGCACCATGGCCTCCCAAGCTCTAATGGACAAAGCACCTTGTTCTGCAAGAGGAAGCTCCTCTCCTGCTAGCACTGTGCCTGCTCCTGCCCTCACCTGTCAGCCTTGCACCACTCAATGCTCCTGACTGCGTGGTCATGGGCTAGGAAGCACCGGAAGGGGTAGAGCTTGAGGGAGGCGTCAGGCTGGGGCACGCACTGCAGCAGGGATTTGGTGAGCAGGTTCCACACTGCCACGGTGCCTGTGGAAAGACTTGTGCCCATGAGGCCCTGCCAATGGCACAGCTGCTTCAGTGGGGGACCAGCAGCGGCACAGGCAGGGCTGCAGGAGCTGTAGAACACAGCAGCCAGGCTGGGGCTGGGGCTGAGACCAGGATACAGCAGCAGCACAGGCAGGGACACAGGACATGGTGGCCAGGCTGGAGCTGGGGCTCCAAGCAGACAGCATGGCAGCAGGTCCTGGCAATATAGCACAGAGCTGTGATCACTGCAAGCCTAGCAAAAAATTCTGTCCAGGCAAGTTCAACAGATGTGGATAAGCCCAGAGGCACAGACAGGGACAACAAGTGACCAGCCCAGAAGTACATCAGAATGACAACAGCAGCCCAGAGGAGCCTTCCCCTGACCCAGGGCTGGGCAGGGGTTCCAGCACCAGCTGAGGCTGGGCACAAAGCTCCAGTGTTCCTGCCAGGGTGAGGGCAGCTCCCCGAGTGCTGCTGCAGGGCACAGAAAGACACTCACCATCATAAAACCCTGCTGCCAGGTGATGGTGGGGCTTGGAAGGCATCCAGGAGAGACTGAAGCACTGTCCACACTCGGATGCATTACCTGCCTGGATGGAGCCCACCTGAAGTGTGGCGATGCACTGCACCTGGGGGCCAAGGGAGAGCCCTGGGTCACAGCCCTGCACCGGCGCCATGCAGGCCCCAAGAGCGGGATGCCTGGGGTGGGAGCACGACCCTGCTCTGCCCCTCCAACACTCTGCAGGTGCCTTGGCTCCCCAAGCTGTGCCACCTGCACCGGCTGGGGGGCGCGCCGGGTGCTGGCCCTGACAGGGATCACCACGGCGGGGAACACTGACCTTGCAGATCAGGTGCTTGTGGAGGGACCCATCTAGAAGAGAGCAGAAGGGGGTCAGGGCAGGCATTAGCTGTCCTGGGAGCTCCCTGCCTGGAGCCTGGATTGCAGCTCCTCACGGCCCTGGCCAGGGCTCCCAGTCCCTGTTCTGCCAGTCCCCTGGAGCAGTGTCCCCAGCACAGCAGGAATGAAGCACATGGAGGAGCAAACTGGCAGCAGCAGGACCCCAGGAGCCAGACCTGCCTGTGTGTCAGAGGAAGCAGCCTCTGAAACATGTCACAGGCAGAGACAAGGTGCTCCTGCCCCACCATGGCCAGCACCAGCCAGGGTGACACAGTGACATACAGGGGCCAGACCTGACTCTGACCACTCCAGGAAGGCAGAGAGCAGCTGTGCAGGACATCTGCTCCATGGCTGACAGGACTGGAGCAGCCAGGGGACTGCTACTCCTGGGGAGGGCAGGCTGCAGAGACCCTACACCCACAGCACCACCAAACACCAGCTCTGTCTACCAGAGAATCCCCACCACCAGCAACACCCAACATCAGTGCTGTGGGGATCCCACCCCGCATCCCTCGGGCCTGGGGTGCCTGACCCCCAGTGTGGGGCTGTGCTCCAGCACAGTGAGCACCAGAGAGGCACGTCACAGCCTGCAGTGTGGCAGCCATGGGTGGAGACAAGGAGGAGCTGTGCATCTCCCCCAGCACAGCTGTGACGCAGTACAGAGAGCAGCCCCAGCTCTGCAGGAACACGGATGGGGGTCCCCAGTGCCCCAGGGACAGCTAGCACAGCCACCCCAGTCTGGGAGCTCCCAGCAGGGCCTGTCCCCACAGCCTGGCCCTGATCCAGCCCAGCTGTGAGGCACAATGACTGTCAGTGCAGCCGCAGCCGAGGACGTGCCGGGCGCCAGCTGCTGGCAGGAGCTGCGTGGGCTCCATCAGAGCGTGGACAGGGGCTGCAGCACAGCCCAGCCAGCCACAGCCACAGCCACAGCCACAGCCAGAGAGCAGGGGGGGCTGGGAGCCGTGCCTGGCCACAGGCAGCCCATTTCCCACTGTCAGCAGGGAGGTGCTGCCTGCTGGACACGGCTGAGCGCCCGCGCCAGCACACTGCCATCAATCCTGCCCTGCTCCATTACAGGCACCATCAGCCCCAGCTGGCCAGCACTCCCTGTCCTCAGCCAGGCTCAGGGAGCAGCTCTGGCAGCAGGGACATGGGCAAGGGCTGGGGACACTCTCTGTGGCTGCACCACACCCTGCACCCCACTATGGCCGCAGTGACGCTGCTGAGAGCCCCCTCCTGCTGCCCAGATTTTGGGGGCTGCCCTCCCAGGAGCTACAGCCCAGCCAGGCTGCTGCAGTGTCCCTGAGATGGAACCAAAGCTGCACTTTGCATGTGGCCTCTGCTCACACGGGCTGCGGGTGAGGGCAGAGCTCTCCTCCACCGGAATTCCACGAGGAATTGTGGAAGATCCTGGCACTGGGGCTTGGATCTCTGGGCACAAGAGCACTCAAAGCAGGCCCCCAACGCCAACAACCAGCTTGGATCCCACACTGTACCTGTGACAGATGCCAGGCTGGGGGCAGCAGGGCCCTGATTTTGGGGATCAGGTGGGCTCACTTCCCCACTGTGCAGCCCCCAGGCTGGGGCACAGTCCTGCTGGCAGCTCCCCAGCACAGCAGGCTCCTACATTCAGCACTGCCCAGCCCGGGGCTGGCAGCCCCACCCTGGCACACGGGGAGGAGGGCCAGGACGCCCCTGCTCGGCGGTGTGGCTCTTCCTACCTTTTACCTGGGTTGTCTTGGCGTGGTGCAGCGCCCCAGGGTGCGGCAAGGCATACACCACCACCCTGCCGTCCGAGAAGGCAGCGGCCAGCAGGCCCAGCCGGCTCATCTGGGGGTGCTGGGGAGGGACAGACGGGCTCAGACGTGGGGTCACCCCTGGGGAGCCCAAGGGCAGTCCCTGAGCAGCACTCACCATCCTGGCTGCAGTGGGGGGCTCCCAGGCTCCGCTGGGGCAGAACTTCATGTCCCACACGCAGCCGTAGTCAGCAGCAATGGCATAGGCCAGCCTGGCTTTGCTGGGAGAGCTGTGGGCGTGAGTTTGGCCATGAGTACCATGGCAGCTGGTGCCCAGCAGCTCCAGTACACACCAGTGTACACCACTAACAGAGCTGGCCACCAGCACAGGCTCCTTGGGGGTCAGGCTGTGGCTGGTGGCTCTGGGGGAGGACAAGCCTCACCACCCACACAGCTACAGAGGGACACAAGAGGCAGGCCCCAGCCTCTGGCCCAGGCACTCACCCCTGCTCTGTGTGCAGCACGCCCAGGTCCCAGATCTGCAGGAGTGCAGGGCCTGAGTGCAGCCCAGACACGCTGTGTGTCTCCTCCATGCTCCTGTGGCAGGACACGGCCACGTACTGCGGGGCTGCAGAGCCCTCGGGGGTGGGGCACCACTCCAGCGCCCACACCGGGCCGCCCACGAAGAAGGAGACGTCCAGGCGCTCCGGGTGGGGCTGCAGAGAGCTGAACCTGCAGGGGGACAGGGGTGAAGGCTTCTGCAGAGCTGGGGCAGGGGCTGGTGGGACCCCAGGGCACAGTACGGGCTGGCTGCCCAACCCAGGGATGCAACCCTGGTGACAGACAGGCCTGGGGACACCCTGACAGCCTCTGCCATGCTAGGAGGGGGACAGCCTGACAGGCAACAAACACCTGCTGGGCCTGGGGACACCCCATCACACACCTGTTTAACCTGTACAAGGCACCATCGTCCTTGATGCCCTCACGCTGAATGGAGAACAGGGGAGACTTCTCCTCTGCCGGCAGGTACGGGGCAGCCTCGCTGTGCAGGCACAAGTGAGAGGAGATCTCCCACCCTCACCCCATCAGCCCAGCACAGCCCTGTGCCCCAGCACCATCCCAGCCTCCACACAGCCTGGCAGGCCCTGCTGCTGGCCACGCTGCTCCACAGCAAACCCAAGAGACCCCCGAAGCCCACAGCAGACACACAGAGGGGTGGGGGAGCACAGCCCCCCAATGCCCTGGCTCACCCCAGACACTGCTGGGACCTGCCCTGTTTTTCCTTTGGCCCTGCTCCCTCCCTGCTCCCATGGTACCTGTCAGAGAGACACGTCCACCTGTGCACCACAGGGATCCAGTCAGGGAACTCCCACTGCGAGTGCTTCTGCTCCCGCCTGCAGGGCACGCCAGACCTCAGCTGTGCCATGAGCCCCCTCCTCACATCCCCTCCCCATGGCACCAGCAGCATCCTGAAGCACAGCCTCCCTTCCTGCAGCACAGCCCCTGCCCTTTGCACCCCTCCCAGCTGTGCCCCAGCCCAGCAGAAAACTGACATTCCCAACAGCACCACTCCCTCTGTGCCAGTGATGGCACCAGGACACACTCACTGCTCCCTGCAGCCCCCCTGAGCCTCGAGCACCCCGAGCCCCCACTCACAGGCTGCAGGTAAGGCTGGAGCTCTTCTCCACTGGGGCCATGATGGAGTTGTGGAAGCCGTTGGGGGCGAGGCCTCGGCACTGGGGCTTGGATCTCTGGGCACAAGAGAAGACTCAGTGCAAGCCCTGAGCCCTGGGGGGCCCACCTGTCGCACTGGGAACCACGACAGCCCCCGAGAACAGAGCTCTCCCCAGGCACTGCCAACGTGCCACACCGGGCTGAAGACTCACAGCCCCTCTTCCAGGAGGCCAGGAGCCCTTCAGGACCTGCCTCCACCTCCCCCTGCTCCAGCACGAGCACAGGCCTTGCTTCCTCTCCCACAGGACCTGTCCCTCCTCCTGTCCCCACCTGGAGCTGCCCCATGTGCCACCCCTGCCCAGCTGTCCTGCCCTGGCAGCAGGGACACTGTGGGACAGCACAGGCATCTGGCATCTGCAAGAAGGGAGCTAGGCAGAGCCCTGCCCCTGCCCTCACCCCTGTGGCTGCCATCCTCCCGCCGTGCCCTCGAGGTGCCTCCAGCTCTGGCTCCGACGCCTCACTGAACAGCGTGTCGCTGCCCTCCTCCTCCTCCTCCTCTGCCTGCAGCACCTCCTGCGAGGGCACGAAGTCAGCATCTTGTGCAGGGTCATCGCTGTCTGCGTCCTCCCCCTTCCTCCTGCGGCCCCGGCGCTTCCTCGGGACGTGCTCGGGCTCTGGCACCGCCCTGGCTGGAGCAGGGGGCTGGCACGCGGGCATCAGCTCCTCCGCCAGCTCCTGCAGGTACAGCAGAGCCCTGCAACACCAGGGCAGCGCCTGCAGGTAAGCAGCAGGACGGCACAGGGGCGGGCCAGCCCTGCCTCCCTCCCTCCCTCCCTCCCTCCAGGGCCCGGTGGATGCACGCTCCAGCCCGGTGGATGCACGCTCCAGCCCGGGGTCTGGGCAATTAATCTGCTCCAGCTGGGCCAGAGGTGCTGAGCACGCAGCTTCCCCCAACCCTGAACTCCCTGGAGCTCGCCCTGCTACCACCAATAAGCTCCTCCTGCTCTGACAGGAACCAAGAAAATTTCTCCTGCCACAGGCAGCTGCTGCCCTGCCAGGGGCTCCTGGATCCAAACACATTCCCTGAAGTGGGAAAGGATTGGTCTGTGAGGAATCAGTACATCCCACCAACACGGGACAAAGTCCTACAGGAAAGACACTGAGATCCTCTGGGGAGACAGAGACCACGGAATCATGGACTCAGAGAATGGTTTGGCTTGAAAGACACTTTAAAGCTCATCCTGCCATGGGCAGGGACACCTTCTGCTACACCAGAGTGTTCCAAGGCCTGGCCTGGGAAAATTCCAGGGATGGGGCAGCCACAGCTTTTCTGGGCACCCTGAGCCAGGGTCTCACCATCCTCAAAGTGAAGGATTTCTTCCCAATATCCCATCTCACTCTCACAACGGGAAGTCATTCCCCTGTGTTCTGTCCCTACAGATCCTCGCCCAAAGACCCTCTACAACTTTTTTGGTGCTCCTTTAGGCACCGTGAGAGGCTCTAAGGTCTCCCTGGAGCCTTTTCTTATGACGGCCAAACATTCCCAGCTCTCTCGTGTCTCTAGAGCTCAGGTACCCCGAGCCCCGATCGCCACCGCCACTTACACTTTGGCCGCCCTCCTCTTGGGCCGCCCGCCCCGCGGGGTGTCCAGGCCGTCCCCGTGCTCGCTGTTCCCCATTCCCTTTTCCATGCGGAGGGGCTCCGGGGCCTGCGCCAGCTCCAGCAGCAGCACCTCGGCCTTGCCCTTCCTGCCGCGCTTCCCCGCGGCCCGCGGCACGGCCCCGTTGGCCGAGCTCTCGCCGCGCCCCTCCGCCGCCCCGCCGGGGCTGCCCTGCGGCCGCACGGCTTTCTTGGGGGATTTGGCAGCTTCTCCTCCATCCTCACAGTCCGGATCTCCCGCCGGCAGCTCCTCCCCTGCCCCAAAACACCGGGATCAGAGCCAGAACGCAGCAAAACCCCTCGGCACCACTCCGTGTCCCGCAGCACCGAGCGCGGCGGCAGCACCTCGTGCCCCGGGGAGCGCCCCCGCCTCGCTCCGTCCAGCCCCGGTACATACGGAGAACGCTCTGTTCACCCTCCCGCTCCCCGCTCCGGCTCCGGCTCCGCCCGGCAGGAACCGATCGCCGTCCCGGCCGCTCCCGGAGACTCCGCTCCCGGCACGGCGTCCCGCGGGCGGCACCTGACGCCATGGGAGCTCCCAGCGCCGCCGCCCCGGTGCGGGCCGCGCCGCCAGCACCGAACCGGAACCGGGGACGGCAGAGTGATGACGTCACAAGGACTCGACGAGCATGGGGCGGGCCATGAGCTGCGTCTCACGGGGCGTGTCTATGCAAATGAGACAGCGCCGCGCGGCATGCCGGGATTAAATACACCCCGCTCTCCCCGCTGCCCTCGCGCGTCCGCGGGCGCTGCGCGGGCCGGACCGGGCGGAACCGGCGCAGATTTTATGGGCCCGGGTGGGTGCGGGGCTGGTGGGGCCGAGCGGCGGTGGGCGTGTGTTGTGGAGATGTGCAGCAGGCAGGGTACGGGGGCGGTGGGGGGTTTAGCTCATACTTACCTGGCAGGGGAGACACCATGATCAGGCAGGTGGTTTTCCCAGGGCGAGGCTCATCCCTTGCACTCCGGGTGTGCTGACCCCTGCGATTTCCCCAAATGCGGGAAACTCGACTGCATAATTTGTGGTAGTGGGGGACTGCGTTCGCGCTCTCCCCTGATTTTATTGTTAAAGAGTAGACTTAAAGTCTGGGGAAGGAGAGCGTACGCGTTGGTGTTTTTTTCGAACACATATAACTCATATATGTTTCTTTTCCGGTTTAAGTAAAGGTGGCCCGTCCACCTTGGACAAATCCGATCAATTGGTCCAAATCGGGTGGTAATTCTAATCACTCCTGTCCCTACTCACTATCAGCTACCTGACTGGCTTGTGGCTGCCCGACGTCCCCAGCTACTGTCTTATTTATTAAAATATAATGATCATTAAAGCATATAAAAATTATAAAATGCAAAAATATTACAAAAAGTAACAAAAAGTTATAAAATCAACTACTGTGGATTGCATAATTTTCTGGCCCTGCTGGCGAACATATGTACAATGTCCACAGATGACAAGAGCGCTGTTGTGGATGGAGTCCTTGCAATTTTTAATGCGTACAATGTTATGCTTGACCGTAACAGACCGAGATTGCACCACAAGGGACGCTTTTAGCTGCGAATATACAAAAACCCGGTCTGAAGAGGGCAGGTGGGGGAGCTAATGAGAAAAGAGGAGCTGCCAAGGAAAAGTTGACCAGAAGCCAAGGCAAAACAGCTTCGGAATGACCACTAGAAACAGTGTAATGAACTGTTGGTGATACAAGATAACAGCAGAGACCATGAAATAACTCAAAATGGGTAGGCGAAGTTATGAAAAGCATTTTTAAGAAAATCTAAATTATGTCTTAGAAATTAAATAAATAAACATGCTGTAACGCTAGATAAGGAAAAAAACTTTGTCAGAAAAATCCGCAAAAGCCAGAGGGCTATGTCAAAAAATGAATCCTTCAACTTTACTTGAATAAAGGCGAAGTCCACTGGGGCACACGCCCGCGGGGTTTTCTCTCTCAGCATTTCGGAGGGTGCAGCCCCCTTTTATCCTAAATTCCAGGCCGCACGCTGCCCTGCTCCTTTTCCCGTTGGCTGTACCGGGGAGGTACAGCCTTCCCGAACCTCCTACTACATATTTGCTCTTGAACTTGTTATTTTACCCCAAAGTTCTGAAGTTCAGCCTGGTGCAAACCCTTGTCTGCATTAGGAGCCAAACTGTCTGGGCCCAGTAACAAACGTGCTGCCCAAAGCTAGCAGAGACATTTCAAAGACGTGAACACCCATGCCTTCACCCATCAAATTATTTGTAAAAACGTTAGCACACATCTTCCCTCTCATAACCACGGCGTGCATGAAGGGCAGGAATTATCCCTCGCCTCCGGCATGCCGTAATAAATACCTGCTCAACAAGCATCCAAAGGTGCTGCTGAGTCCTATTTGTTTTCTCTGCCTGAGTTGCCCAAACCCGAGCTGGACGAAATCTCTCCCGCCGCCAGGGTCGATGCTCGAGGTGTGCCGCAAACGCAAACCCGAGTCCCGCCGTCCGCCGCAGCCGCAGCCGCAGCGCGGGCCGGACCGGCCGGGGCCGCTCCGAGCGCTGCTCGGCCCGCAGAGCCTGAGGAGGAGGAGCCCTGCTGCTCCCGGGAGCAGCGCTTCTCCGCCGCTTCGGCAAGGACACGGGAATGTGACGAGAGCAGACGGGCAGGGAGTGAGACCAGCTCCGAGAGCAGTGCATAGCGGTGGGAAACAGACTGGAAACACAACCAGCTTTTTCAACAGCGCATCATACGAAACAGCTCAAATTCTCTATCCTTTAACAGTAAAACCAGGGGAGAGCGCGAACGCAGTCCCCCACTACCACAAATTATGCAGTCGAGTTTCCCGCATTTGGGGAAATCGCAGGGGTCAGCACACCCGGAGTGCAAGGGATGAGCCTCGCCCTGGGAAAACCACCTGCCTGATCATGGTGTCTCCCCTGCCAGGTAAGTATGACCTCAACACGCCACCGCCCCCGCACCCTGCCTGCTGCACATCTCCACAACACACGCCCACCGCCGCCCGGCCCCACCAGCCCCGCCCCCACCCGGGCCCATAAAATCTGCGCCCGGTTCCGCCCGGTCCGGCCCGCGCAGCGCCCGCGGACGCGCGCGGGCAGCGGGGAGAGCGGGGAGTATTTAATCCCGGCATGC